>CAIGRF010323863.1:0-28508 GCA_903798235.1 Fraxinus ornus | reverse complement strand
CCCAGGACCCCGGGTCCGCCCATGGCAAGCACCATCACTTTTGACGGGACACATCATTGCACAAGTTTGTGGAAAGGTTCGTTCCCGTCTGTTGCATGTTTCAGCTTTCTCTTACTTTGCTACCACAAAATCCTCGTTAACTGAATAATGAGGATCCGTACTTGTCATATCCTTCAATTAATCAGTGTTATCACCTGATATGGGTTCAATCATGGAAGAGCTTGAAGCCCGAACCTGCTTTGGATAATCGGCAATGGAGCCATAGAGTGGACTCATCTGTGCGTCTGCAACAAGAAAACCAGATTATACATTTGAGTTATTAACATCCCAGCTGGCCAGGTATGCTCCACATGCACCGAGACTAAAGACCCCATTTGACTTGACTTTTACGTGTTTACTTTTGCTTTCAGTAGAAAGTTTTGAGAATCTATCCTAGGGTGTGTTTGGTGTATATTAAAATGAGAAAATTCATTTTTTTGAAGTAAGGTGATGAGGAATGTGTGGTTGAAAAAGAATGAAAAGTTATTGTTGTAATGAAAAATATTATTTTATTGAAGAATATGTGGTTGAAAATGAGTAGAAGAATGAGAATGAAAAAAATAATGTGGATCAAACATGGGCTTAATTTTTATCTGAAAACCAAAATTTGAAAGACTGTTTTAAAAGTGCTTTTAAATGAAGTCACATTATACCAACTTTTTCTAAAAATTCTATTACTTAAGAGAAATGTTTTCATAAAATTAGTCAAACAAATCCAAAAGGAAACTTTTGAATATCAAGAAGTTATTTTAACTTTTCAAAAGTCATGTCAAATAGGTCCTAAGAAAATTAAAAATTTTGAGACAGGGCATCATCAGGACATTAGCATGATTCTCATGTCTTATCGTTTCACTACTTGTAAAGAAATGTTGGAATGAGTTTACGCTATTTCGTTTCGAAGGATTGATACAGATAACTATGGGTAAAAGATAAATGTTAACCATCAGGGTCAAATTAATCCCCTGAATAAGAAGATTGAATTTTAGAACAACGTATGCATTCATTTCTTCAAATTAATTTTTAATTAAATAATGAACGTCCCGCGCCCCGCCCCACCTTAGGCGGGGCAGNTTTTCCTTTTTTTTTTTTTTTTTTTTTTTTTTTAAAAACCAAAAATTTCCAATTAAATACAAATTCAAAATTTTATAATCCAAAGCAAACAATACTTAAAATAACTACATCAATATACAAATTAAGCAATGAAAACAAACAATGTCCAAAATTAAAAAAAAATAATGTTCAATTTTTATTATTTTTTTTATTTAATTTCGCGGGGCGGGGCACCCTCGCCCCGCCCCGCCAACCCGTCGGGGCGGGGCGGAGCGGATTTTTTTGCCATCTCTACTTAATATAACTTTTAAATGAAAATCATCACTATGAACCATGCACTCTAAAAATAAATAGGAGATAATCCCAGGTCATGAGGAAGCAACTGTTAATCAACTGCTTGTACCAGGGGAGAACAGATGGGACTATGATATAATTATTGATCTTTTTAGTGAAGAAGAACGAGGACAAATATTGAAGATCCCCTTGAGCTCCTATGGAAGAGCCGATCAAATTTATTGGGTCCACGATAATAAAGGGCTTTATTCGGTTCAAAGTGGATATAAGAGGTTGATGCAAGAATTCTTCCAGATTTATCCAAATACGATGGATAGTTTTTGGCGCCGTATATGGAACCTCAAAATTCCAGCAAAAGTACGCAATTTTCTCTGGCGAGCATCACAACTAGTACTTCCTACAGCTGACCATTTAAGGGCCAAGAGAGTGGAAATTGATAAACATTGTCCAGTATGTTTGCAGCATGACGAATCTGTCTTACACAGCTTGGTTAATTGCCTGTTCGCTCGAAGAGTTTGGGATACGTTGGAGATTAATCCATCTCCCTTCCCGACAGATAGCTTCAAAGATTGGTTAAACATAGTGCTAAGCAATAACAAACAAGTCCAAGAACTAATTGGCATGACGTGCTGGGCCATTTGGACGAACTGTAATGAGGTTGTATAGCAATCCCGATCCTACATAGTGAGGAAGGTCATAGCAAATTCAAAAGCCTTTTTACACCAGTGGCGTGAAGTCCATCAACCAACAGCCACACCAAACCGAATTCCACAGTCACTGGATTTTGCTAAATGGTATCCACCTTCAGCTGGCTCACTTAAAATCAACACTGATGCTGCCATTTTTGAGTCCCAGAGAGGAGCTGGACTTTGCAATACGTGATAACCGGGGCTCTCTTGTTGCGGCTAAGTTAATTCCGGTTTGGGGGATTACTGATCCCCTTATTGCTGAAGCGTTGGGAGTTCGTGAGGCTCTTTCCTGGCTAAAAGCTCGATTCCCTGAGGTCCAAATCGTTGAGATGGATACGCTGTTGGTTTACAATGCTCTGGAAAAAAATGAAGTTGACAACTCATACTTCGGACTGATTATTGAAGAGTGCCGATCCCTCACAAGAGATATGCCACACGTTAAATTCAATTGGGTGAGGAGATCGGCCAACCAAGTTGCACACACTAGCTAAGGCTGCTAGTTCATTTCATGATACTGTTGAATGGTCTAATTCTTTGGGAAATAAATAGAGCTTACATGACCTTGCCGATTTGATTAATGAATAAATTTATTTTCCTCAAAAAAAAAAAAAATCTCTAAAATAAAAATGTAAAAAGTTGTAAAGATTAGGGACCGTAACAACAATTTTCCCTTCTCATAAAATCAGGCGTTGTAACATTCCACTACGTCCTACGATTCTCTCTTTCACGAGTCCAAGAAAGGAAGAAAATAAAGCAAATGAAATGAAGAAAAGATTCAAATGATCTTCTGTAAAACCGCACCAGCTGACATGGCCTCCTACCCTCGTTCAATGGTTTCTCTATCTCTATGCCCTTTCTCTATATATAGATGTATATGCATAACTGTGTGCGTAAGAACAAATATTTCATATTTATGCACATTTATGGTGTCTAATATGCTAATTTTAATGCATGTAAAACGATGGGCACGATCAGGATCTTCTATCATCAATCTACATTAATTTGATTGGGTTTAGTAGAATTGGATTTTGATTTGGACTCGTCATTGTAATTCAATGTGGTTTACTTGTAATAAGATTTGCGTTCTTCTTCTTTCAATTGTAATTATGTCATTACTCTGGTTTGGCACGCCCATTTATTGCTAATTTCCCCCGGCATCATTTGTTAATTTTATATTTTTATTGCTAGATTTTTGCACTTGTACTCGTTAATTGTCTTAGTTCGCAATTTCAAAACTATCAGGTTCAATCTTCAAAAAATAAGAAATAAAATTATCAGATTGAAGGTTTGTTGAATTTTCCTTCATATAATTCTTACATATTTAAAAATATAGATTTTAAAATGTATATTTGTATGAATATGCTCTATAGGTAATTTTATTTTCTTTAATCCTGTTGTAAGTGTTCAATCTTGTGCTTGCTCAATACATGAATTTAATGGAAATTGGAATTTTTTTAGTATGTGTTTTCGTGTAAAGATTGCGCTCTCTCTCTCTCTCTCTTTATTTTTCCGGTACCTTTATTATAATTTTGTTTTGGTAGGGGTTGGAGCTGTGTGTATGGCCAGAGATGAGAAAGCTTTGCCTAAGAAAGAACCTTATGTATGAGTTTATAAGGTTGTTAGCAATACCATACAGGACCATGAGGGGAGTTAGTCGATGTCTTGGAGGAGTTTCGCGTTGTTGCAGCATTCCAAATTTGTCATCCAGTTTGCGCATTGAATTGGTGAGTCATAATATTAATTTCCAACACTCTTGAGAAAATGCAAATTTCAAGTTAATAAATTGTACTTCCTCAATTTTTCATGTATGTGGGTTATGGGACAAGGTAATTTTAAGACATTATTTGATTGTGTAAATCAGTAAATGTGTATTCTCATGGAAGATGCTACATTCCTGGCTAACTGAATTAGAGAAACAAATTTATACAAGTCTATCACAGTGAGATTATGCCCCTATATATATTGATTTTAATCCACACAAATAGGGGCATAATCTCACTGTGATNCTCCATTTTCTGTGATCTCATCACCAAGACACCGAAATGTTTTGTGTTTCATCTTCAATAAACTTGGAACTACACTTTAGAGCTTCAAAATTCCATTTCTAGGAAATTTTCTTGAGATTTAGCCCCTGTTTAGTAGGGATTAAAATCACCTTTTTAGTATATTTTGATAAAAATAATAGATGAAAGGTGTTGTAGAAAAGTTGTGGGTCCATGAAATATGTGGTTAAAACTTTGACTTAGATTAAAATCTAGATTTTAATTCCTACCAAATAGGGGTTATATAGATATCATTGACCCTTTATGACATTCTTAGTTTTTTCTTATTTGTTTTGAAACTTTTCCGTTACTCTTTTTCTTGGGATGCTATGATAATTGTTCTTCTAGAGAAAGGATTGATGCAGACATGCAGTTTGAATAGTACATAGTGTAAGGTAAAACACATTACTTTTTGTGTCAATATTTCTGTTGTCGTCCTGTAAATATCAATTTGAACATTGAGTTAACTGTGTTCTTTGACTTCCATTCGAACTTATGAATTTTTCTACATGTGTAACCCTTAAATTGCGAAAAATAGTTACAACTAAATTTGATGGTACTGACTAATTAGAGAGCTAGATGTTGAGTTGAGAGAGAAGGAGCATGGGGGAAAAAACTATTGTGTCCAATGATGGGTTTTGCGTTGTTGCATCATACCAATATGTCATCCAGTTTGCTCATTGAATCCCACGTAAACCAAAGTGGAGAAATGATACTTATAAAGTCAATGGTAGTTAGATTATATGGATATCAGTATTACTACCCCTTGATTATATGCTTAGTTTTCCTTCTTTCTTGTGAAACTTTGTCAAGAATCTTGTTCTTGGATGCTATGAAAATTGTTCTTTTAGAGAAAGTGAGCAATTTGAATAATACATAGTGGCAGGTTAAAACATGTGTTACCTTTTGTGTCAATGATACTGATGTAGTCCAGTAAACAATGATTTGAATTTTGTCTTAAGGGAAAAAAAAACATTACATTCATATTTGACCTGAAACCTTTAATTTGCGGAAAACATTTGAAAATATTCTTTAATGCTTCTGTCTATTTAGAGAACTAGACGGTGAGTTGAGGAAGGAAGGGGCATGGGAATAAAAAATATTGTGGCTAATGGAATAGAGTTATAATCTTGTAGCTGACCAAAACTATCGAAGTTTCAATTTAATAGTTTTTGTACCTTTTTATTTCATAAATCTGGAGTATAGTTACAGAAAATCATTTAAATGCTTATATAAGTGAATATGGACATTTAAGATATATATTTCTGACTGTTAGATTTTAGAATTGCTGGAGTTGAAATGTAGTCCATTGTTTATCAGTGCAGTTTGCTTAATAAAATATTAACTGCTGGTTTGGGAACTACATATTATTATTCAATGACATTAACACAAACAAATGAGTGATTAGAGAAAAGAACTACCAAAGTTGAAGACTCTGATGAATAAGAGCTCTATGGTTGACCAGTTAAGGTTTAGAATTGTAAAGCCCAAATGCTGGGGGAAAATTTTGAATTTATGGACATGATACTGTACACCATAAGGCACAACCAATCGAGAAGGCTATTCGAATGGCATTTTTAAAAATAGTTTGAATGGAACGTTAACCGAGGAATTGATTTGTCATGGTGATGCTTTAAATGCAGCATAATTCTCTGCAACTGATGGGGAGGCTTCATAAGTCTTCTTGTCATGAAAGACACGTGCATGCTTNTTTTTTTTTTTTTTTTTTTTTTTTTTTTTTTTTTTTTTTTTTTTTTTTCCTTCTCTGTAGGTACCATGCCTTAGAGACAACTATGCATATATAGTACACGACGAGGATACTGGAACAGTTGGAGTGGTTGATCCTTCTGAAGCTGCACCTGTTATAGATGTGTTAGATCGTAGAAAATGGAATTTGAATTACATACTGAACACTCATCATCATTGTGATCACACCGATGGCAACATGGACTTAAAAGAAAGGTATGGTGCAAAGGTATGGTAACTTTGCATTTTGTAGCATCTGGCTCTTCTGCGTATGTGAAACCAGACGGACATAAATGCATGTGCGTGTATGCCTTTGTACACATGTTAATGACTTTGAAGACAGGGAATATTACAACTGTTAAGGGAAAATCGTTTTGTGAAAAAAAATGTAGTGCAGGTTGTATTATCTCTCCAATTCATAAATGCGTTTCTAGTTGTGAAAAATGAAAATGATATTAAAGTAAGATATTTGATTTACTCTATTGAATTAATTTGATAAGAAGACTGAATGTCCTATTCTAGAAACAACTCCATGATATCAAAGCCACAGAGAACTGTAAGGCTGTCATGTATAGATGGAAACTGCATCTAAAGATTTGGGGATGAGGTATGGGGGCCTCTGAGAAGTTTGATGGGGCTAAGTAGGATGTGACTAACTGCCATTAGCATTCCCAGTTGAGTCTGTTAGATGCAAATAATCAAACTCATTATCTCATCAATAGTAAGCAATTATGTATTGAATTGGTGAGAAACTATCAGAATGTGGAATTGTTGTGAACTTGATGACTAGAGTTAACAATCAAGTATCTGCATGGTTAAAATGTCTCTTTTTGGGGTGTCTAAAAATGTCCTCACATTTTATTTCTTTTTGCCTTCACATGTTAAGATGCTTCAATGGTATATAAATTTCTAAGATGGGAAACTATTTGGAAGATGGGAAATGGAAAGTCACCTTTAAATGAATTTCGTTAAGGGCCAAAGGATCTACTTGTGTTCTGATCAAGAGATAGTATAAGGTTTGACTCCTCAGGGACCTGATATCTCATCCCTTCCACAATAAAAAGGCAATGGATAGCCAAATGATACATATAAAGCTGCTTTTTTTGCTTTATAATAGGAATTAAGATTTATATTGTAATCGATGTTACAATGAGATAGTGCATACACGTATTCAGTTACCTCTACATTTTCCCCAATTTTAATTTTTAGATCTTTCTACAGATCTTTCAACCTTCTATACATTCTTGTAGGTCATTGGATCGAGTTTAGACAAGGAGAGTATCCCTGGGATTGATATTGCTTTGGATGATGGGGATAAATGGATGTTTGCAAGCCACAAAGTGCTCGTGATGGCAACTCCTGGTCATACCCGAGGTTTTGGCTAAAGTCTTTATAATATGATTATTTTTAGTTTGAAATCATGGAAATAGATCATTTACTGTCTTCTATATTAGGTGCTCTATTGTTGGAAATCAATTCTCTTCCTGTAATTGTTTTGCCACTTCATTGTAAAATTACCTGTTGCATATTTGTGAAGTAAATTTGGTCAATGCAGGATTGTTCTCTAACTTTTGAATTGGGATTTTTGGACATGCATACAGCTATGCTTTGATATTCTTCTGCTTGAACTTTAGAATCACTCAAATCCTCTTTCATTCCAGAATTCTTAAGCATGTTTAAGTGGAAAATTAGAAGTATTTTTCCATTGTTCATGGACCAGATCTAGGCAGTTAATACCCATAATAAAGCAAATAGCATTACATTCTCCTTTTTAATTGTGATTGTTTGGCTTGTGATCAATCACATGGTAAGTCGGTTAGGAATCAAGTGTATCTGGCTGGTTTGGTGTAGATTCTTCAGAAACAAGGCTTTAAGTAGGAACTAGCATTTCCTTCCAATTCCATCTCACTACCATCTTATAGATGGGCATTTATTAGAGTTCAGAATGGAAAAAAATTATTGATATTTAGTAGCAAAAGCTGGGCATATCTATGTGACACAACCTGTCTAGGGGTAATGCATAGCATGGTTTCCATATATGGATATGTCATATCTAGAACTGGATATTTCCGTGCATTGCCAACCCAAAGAAAAAAAAAAAAAACCTTGATGGTGAACAGACTCAAGGATGGACAAAAATCAGATCGCTTAAAAACCTGAAGAGAGAGAGAGAGAGAAAGAGAGAGAAGAATTGTGTGGATCAATATTTTGGTATGGATTTCTCGAGTGATTTACAGGCCTTTCGCTGAAAAAACTTCTATTTATCCCAAATGGTTTCTATAAAGTACCTTGTTCTGATATTTTTCTCAATTTGGTTCTACCTTGCTGTCTAAATCTTTGGTGTTTTCCGAAATTGAGCAGGACATATTAGTTTCTACTTCCCTGGATCAAAGTCAATTTTTACAGGAGACACTTTGTTCAGCTTGTCATGTGGCAAGCTCTTGCATGGAACTCCTGAGCAGGTGATACGGATATTTAGCATGCTGATGTTATTTCTTTTGCGAACTCTAAAAAGTTTGTGAAGAAGATATGCTCAATGGTTAACACACATGCCATGAAAAATAAAAAATAAAAATAAAAAGAGAACCCTAAGAAAAGGATTTGATCTAAAGGTTATGATGGTAATGCATTTTTTGTACCAGATGTTTTCTTCCCTGAGTAAGATTAAATTGCTGCCAGAGGATACAAAAATATATTGTGGTCATGAATATACATTGGTAAGCAAGGTTGAAATTTCAATGTTTTTCTTTTACTGATTTTATCTTCAAGCTGATAGCTTCAAGAAGGCTAAATGCATTGCGATTATGTTCAGAGTAATTCGAAGTTTGCACTATCTATAGAACTGGGTAATGAAGAACTACAATCTTATGCTGCCCATGTGGCACATCTCCGAAGAAAGGGGTTGCCAACGGTATTTTCTATAGCTCTTCAACTTTCTCCTTGGATGTTTACTGGTGAAATATTTCCTGCAAGTATGAACCATACTGCTGCTCCTGTGATGAAAATGCCTGCGCATTTATCACCTCAAGGTTCATACTAAAAATGTTTCATGAATGCTAATTTACACAGCCATGTTTGGCTAAGCATTAATCATAAAACTTAACCAAACACGCTGGTCAAGTTCCTCGAGATTTTGTCCACTCTCGTCCTTGATATGAATATGCATCCCTAGTTCGATAAAATAAACTACATGAAATATGGAGCTCCTCATCATGATTGCAACACATATTTATAGGTTACAAATTAAAATGATATGGAACAGTTTCGTTTTTTTCATTCTTTTGGGGGTAATATTACCCCATCACTTTTGTGAAATATTATTTTTTGATATTATTTCATTGACTTGCCTTAGATCCCAACGACGTTAAAGCAGGAGAAGTTGTGCAATCCATTCCTTCGCACTTCAATTAGGGAGATCCGACAGTCACTAAATATTCCTGAATTGGCCAGTGACGAAGAAGCCTTGGGTGCTATCTGCCAAGCCAAGGACCACTTTTAGGTTAGTTCAGGATTTGGTTATTAGTTATAGAGATAGAAGAGAATGAAGCACCATGCTCGCCCTCAACTGAAGACGACTTTTGGAACATATTTTATAGCTAAGCTTAGATAGAAATGGATAGTTTTAAGAAAAATGGTTATAAAAATCTATATTTTTTTTGCAAAACACGCACTTTGGATTCGTAGTACTTTAGCCTTGTATTGTGGAAGGTAAATAGAAGTTAAAAAATACATAGTTGCAGTTTGATTCAAAAATTTCTTTGGAACTTTTGCCTTCACTTCAAATCTAAGTTTTTGTGTACATCACTATAGAAGAAATACAAACTTTTATTTTTGTGCATTAAGCTATTAGTGGATATGATCAACAGAAGAACATAGTGTATGTCTTCAACAGCCTAAGTACAACAGATTACATATACGTGTCTGAATGCGTTTAATTACTGTGTTGAATAAGTTTCACTAACTACAATACATCCAGTAAATTTCATACTTTATGTTGGTTTCTTCCACTCGTACAAACAAATTCTTACAGTGCGAAAGAATCATACTATTTACTACTATTTTTTTTTATTTATTTATTTGGCCAATATGAATTACAAAATACTTCACACATTACGTACCAATATCAAGAGCAGCAGCATCACCAGCTCACCACACGGCATCTAAGTACGAAATTAGATAATTTATGGAATTCTTTGTGTATTACTGAATAGAGTTATTGACTAGCTCTTTCAACACTCAATGAACAATCTGTTAAAAATTATGCTTAACATCTTTTATTCTGGCCCAATGATGAAGCCCCAAAGTTAGCCCAAATACAAGTAAATGAATGTGACCCGGTTTGGCCCATCATGTGTGCATTCTCGCATTTCTGTTATGCGACTTTGGTTCAGCTTAAACAACTTGGCTGGGATTGCAACACGTGGCACTGGCTGGGCTATTGGATGCATGGTGACTCTACATATTCGAGACTCTTCCATTCTTAACTCATTCACTCCATTCGGTCTAGGGTTTCTCTCTATAGTTTTCTCTGTAATTCTCTCATATTGAAAACCTTTGGTTTTCAACTGTAATCTTGAGTTCGGATAATCTTGGTGATGTCTAGTGTAGATTGCAGTCAGGTTTATAATTCGTGTTCTGGGTGAACTGAAATCTGGGTTGCTTGGTGCGATTTGTAAAATGAGAGAAATAGAGAGATTTGGGGCTGAGGGTTGAGTCGAGTGATTCTTGTGGGTTTCTGATCTGTACTTGATAAACTTTGTTGGCTTCTAGTGGATTAGAGCGATAACCACTTCGGTGTATGCTCAACGGGTGACTAGCCATTTTTATGGTGAACATCCGGGCCTAAGGGCGAAAAATTGCTGTGTTGTGCTTGTTCTTGTTATTTTGGCTATTTTTGGGACTGATTAATACCAACAGTGGTATCAGAGCTCTCGATCTGTTCTTGGATACACTCTGATCGGAAACCTTGGGGTTTCTTTTGGAATCTGGTAGCTGATCCCTTACGAATCTATACAGAGGAGACTAGATCTTCATTTTTGGAAAGTAAAATAGTCTGGTTTTCACTATTTTACACTTTTTGCACTTGGATGCGTATGGTAACAAATTTCTAAACCCTAACCTAGCTTTTATGTTTCGAAACATCATTAGTCTGTGTCTTCTTGGTTTGAACCCACTTTGAGCTTCCTTTGTCTAGGGTTTCATATGAGAACCCTAGAATCTGAGGGGACAAGGTTTAACGGTTCATTCAAGATTATCATCCACCTATGTTTTTCGAAAACTGATAAAACCCTGTGACCTATTTGTTACTTGATAATTTACACTCTCTGTTTGCATGAATAAGTGCTTACTTGTCTGAATATTATCTGTTTCAACACTTGGTGTGTACTCTGTTATAAATTCATACAACTTGATACTTGTTACTACTGTTTGCATCATACTGAAAATAATATGACAAGTTCAAAGGTTGACATAGAAATTTGGGATGCTAAGGGTGACTTTAGTCTCTGGAGTAAAAAAATGAAGGCCTTATTAATAAGACAAAAATGTGCTAAAGCCTTAGATGAGACATGGGATGCAGAAACCACCCAAGCCAAAAGGACTGAGTTAACTGAAAATGCATGGAGTACTATATTCCTACATTTATCAGACAATGTGATTAGAGAAGTAGGTGAAACTACTACTGCAGCTGGAATTTGGACTAAACTAGAATCCTTGTACAAAACCAAAACTCTTCCCAATAAATGTTACTTGTGGAAACAGTTTTTCAGTTTTAAATTTGACTCCAATTGTGACCTTGAAACAAATCTAGACAGATTTAATAAATTGACCCAAGATCTCACAAACAGTGGTGAGACTCTATCTGATAATCAGAAATCAGTAGCCTTATTATCATCTCTTCCTGAAAAGTATAAGGATCTTAAAAATGCTCTTGAATATGGAAGAACCACTATTACTGTTGATGATGTTGTGTCTTCTTTAAGGAATAAAGAACTTGAGTTCAAAAGTGAAGTAAAAAACTTCAATACTGGAGTTGGATACAACATTAAAGCAAATAACTCCTTCAAGAAGAACAACAATCAATTTTCAAATAAAAACTCTTGGAAATCTAAAGAGCATACTGGAAACTTTTCAAAAGGTAAACCTAAATTCAATAAATTTGATAATAAGGCTAAAGGAAAAAGATGTTATTTCTGTAGAAAAATGGGTCACTATATTAAAGACTGTCTTAAAAGAATGGATGAACTAAAAAACTGTAACAAAATTGAGGGTGGAGCTGCAATAGCCTATGAAGAGGCTGCAGCCACAAATGGACAAGTCTATGTGACATGTCAATCTGCCTCTGAAGAGGAGTGGATTTTAGATTCAGGTTGTACATTTCACATGACCCCATGTAAAAGGTACTTCACTGAATTTCTGGAAACAAATGGAGGACAAGTAATAATGGGAAATGATTTTTCTTGCAAAATTAAAGGTATTGGCAAGATTGTTTTAAAACTCAATAATGGAAATGAATTGATCTTGAACAAAACAAGGTATATTCCCAGCCTAAAGAGAAATTTAATTTCTTTAGGCACTCTTGATGATGAAGGTTTTAAAACAATTATTGATCAAGGTATTTTAATACTTCAAAAGAATTTTGCAAAACTTTTTCAAGTGGAAAAATCAAATGGGATTTATACTTTGAAAATTTTACAACAAAGAAAACAGAACATTGCTGCCACTGTCACACTGTCTGATAAATCTGAAATATGGCACAATAGGTTGGGACACATTAGTGATAAGAATATGCATATTCTTAAGAAACAAGGTCTCTTAGGAAATGACAAGATTGAAAAGGTATCCTTTTGTGAGCACTGCATATATGGTAAACAGAAGAAACTGCCTTTTAGTGCTGGAATACATAAATCAAAGTTTATACTTGACTACATGCATGCTGATCTTTGGGGACCAGCTTCTGTGAATACTTATTCTGGTTTTAAGTACTATCTTCTGATTGTTGATGATTTCTCTAGGAAAAGTTGGATCATACTTTTGAAAAATAAATCTGATACTTTTCAAAACTTTGTTGCTTGGAAAACCCTTGTTGAAAATCAAGTTAATAAAAAGGTTAAAACCCTTAGGACTGACAATGGCCTTGAATTTTGCAATGAGGAGTTTGATAATTTTTGCAAAGACAATGGGATTCTTAGACATAGAACAGTCACCTATACCCCTCAACAAAATGGCTTGGCTGAGAGGATGAATAGGACCCTGTTAGAAAGAGTTAGGTGTATGTTAACTAGTTCAGGACTTCCAAAACTTTTTTGGGGGGAAGCTGTCAAAACTGCCTCATACCTCATAAACAAATGTCCTACAAAAACTCTGAACTATGACACACCTGACCAAGTTTGGAATGGTCAGCCTTCTGACTACTCCAAACTTAAAACCTTTGGGTGTGCTGCCTATGTCCACCAAAATGAAGGAAAACTGGAACCCAGGTCCATAAAAGGTGTTTTCTTGGGGTATGGGGAAGGTGTGAAAGGTTATAGAATTTGGTTGAAGGATCAGGGAGGATATAGAGTCACAATAAGCAGGAATGTTGTTTTTAATGAGATAGATATGCCCTGCCTTAAAGGAAAAGATCATGCTCCAGCTGAAACTGATCAAAACATAAATACTATTCAAACAGAACACTTTCCAGCTGATTTCAATACTGGAAATGAAGATCAGTTTGAGGTGGAGCATGAAACTGAACAAGAGACTACTGCACCTGACCATGAAACTGAACCTGATCATCACATAAACCCTTTAGAAAACTATAATTTGGCTAGAGATAGAATCAGAAGGGAAATAAGACCACCTGCTAGGTATAGTGAACCTGATTTTATTACTGCCCTTCACATTCAAGGTTCTTTGGAAGATGAACCCACTTCTTATGAAGAGGCAGTTGAAGGAAAAAATGCCTCTCTGTGGCTGGAAGCCATGAAAGATGAAATGTTGTCTTTAGAAAAGAACAAAACTTGGGTTTTAGTAAATAAACCAAAAGGGGTTAAAGTCATTGACTGCAAATGGATCTATAAGATCAAGGAGGGTGACCCTAAGGATGGAAATGTTAGATTCAAGGCCAGACTGGTTGCTAAGGGGTTTAACCAAAGGGAGGGAATTGACTATAATGAAATTTTTTCTCCAGTAGTCAAATATACCTCTATCAGAATTTTGTTATCAATTGTTTCTCAATTTGATTTTGAATTGGAACAATTAGATGTGAAAACAGCTTTCTTACATGGAAGTTTAGATGAAAAAATTTATATGATTCAACCAAAAGGTTTTGAACAAAAAGGAAAAGAATGCTGTGTATGTTTTCTGAAAAAATCTCTTTATGGGTTAAAACAAGCACCTCGACAATGGTATATCAGATTTGACACATTTATTAAAAGTCTTGATTTTAATAGAAGTGATTATGATCCATGCTTTTACTATAAAGGAAATGGAGGTGCAAATTCTTATTATCTTTTACTTTATGTGGATGACATGCTGCTTGCTGGCTGTAATGTTGATGAGATTAACAATATAAAGCAAAAACTTAAGCAAGAATTTGAAATGAAAGACCTAGGTCCAGCTAAAAGGATCCTAGGTATGGAAATTAGGAGAAATAGATCTGATTATACACTATTTCTAACACAACAGGCTTATGTTTTAAAGATGCTAACTAGATTTTCTATGAATGAGGCTAAAGGTGTCACTTTACCACTTGCCAGTCATTTTAAATTTTCTGTGGAACAATGCCCTAAATCTGAATTTGAAAAGGACAGAATGGACAAGATCCCTTATGCAAATGCTATTGGTTCAGTAATGTATGTTATGGTCTGTACAAGACCTGATCTTGCTTTTGCCATAAGTACTTTAAGTAGGTACATGAGCAATCCTGGAGAATATCACTGGGAAGCCTTAAAATGGTTGCTAAAATACTTAAAGGGAACTTCTAATTTGGGTTTAATGTTCTGTAAAAGTGAAACTGGAATTCAACTTAAAGGTTTTGTTGATTCTGACTTTGCTGGTAATTGTGATAATAGAAAATCTACCTCTGCATATGTTTTTACTGTGAATAAAACCTGTATAAGCTGGAAATCACAGTTGCAAAAAATTGTTGCTCTTTCTACCACCGAGGCTGAATATATTGCAGCCTCAGATGCAGTAAAGGAAGGTATTTGGCTGAAAAATATATTGGATGAAATTGGCTTTTCTGGTAATGAAGCTACTGTTTGTTCTGATAGTCAGTCTGCAATACACCTTAGTAGAAATCCTGTTTTTCATGATAGGACAAAACATATAGATGTTAAATTCCATTTTATAAGAGATATCATAGAAAAAGAAATTATCAAAATTGAGAAAATTTCTACTAAGTGTAATCCAGCTGATATGGGAACCAAAATACTTCCTTTATATAAATTTAGGGATTGTTTAAATCTCCTAAATATTATTACTGATTAATTCTTTTGCAGGTACCCGAGCAAATGAAACCAAAGGATGAGTTAACCTCTAATCCACATGAAACCCAAAGATGTCAAGCAAGGTGGAGATTGTTTGAAAAGTTATGCTTAACATATTTGTTTCTGGCCCAATGATGAAGCCCCAAATAGTTGGCCCAAATACAAGTAAATGAATGTGACCCGGTTTGGCCCATCATGTGTGCATTCTCGCGTTTCTGTTATGCGACTTTGGTTCAGCTAAACAACTTAGCTAGGATTGCAACACGTGGCGTTGGCTGGGCTGTTGGATGCATGGTGACTCTACATATTCGAGACTCTTCCATTCTTGACTCATTCACTCCATTCGGTCTAGGGTTTCTCTCTATAGTTTTCTCTGTAATTCTCTCATATTGAAAACCTTTGGTTTTCATCTGTAATCTTGAGTTCGGATAATCTTGGTGATGTCTAGTGTAGATTGTAGTCAGGTTTATGATTCGTGTTCTTGGTGAACTGAAATTTGGGTTGCTTGGTGCGATTTGTAAAAGGAGAGAAATAGAGAGATTTGGGGCTGAGGGTTGAGTCGAGTGATTCTTGTGGGTTTCTGATCTGTACTTGATAAACTTTGTTTGGCTTCTAGTGGATTAGAGCGATAACCACTTTGGTGTATGCTCAACGGGTGACTAGCCATTTTTATGGTGAACATCCGGGCCTAAGGGCGAAAAATTGTTGTGTTGTGTTTGTTCTTGTTATTTTGGCTATTTTTGGGACTGATTAATACCAACACAATCCTTATTCTTAGATACTAAAATTAAATCGTCATCGTCTTTGAGTGTTCTTATGTTGGTGAATTACCTTTGGTATCAATCATGGGATGTTATCTCTGCAAGGATTGGAAACCCTTGCTGCAGATTCGTTCAAATTGTTGATTTTGATTTTTTAATGATCGTAACCCGGGTTTTTAAGTTTATACGTGCCTGTAACTAACAAAACTTACTTTTCAAGTAAATAGTGGCATTTTTACAATGCGAACATAGACATTAGTTAATCACGTAAAAATTTATGTTGCCTGCCAAGATCGTCCAATTGTACAACCAAAACAAAGTTCCTACGGGCAAAAATAATGATTTTTCGAGACGAAATAGTCCACGGGAACATAGGGTTCACTGTGAAAAGATCACATGGTAACATTTACCAGTTATGTTATGTCCAAATGTGTGAAAATGTTTAACACGAAAATGACAAGGAAATATTTTTGTGAACTGTATGTATATTTCATTCAATTACCTTGTATTTATAGGCGAAATTACAAGATTCAGATATTCACAAAGATAAAATATTGATAGCTCTAAAATCTAAAAATCGAAATTTACAAGATATATAAAACTGATAACTCTATAATCTAAAAGTTTAAAATTTACCAGATTTTATCTTCATCCAATAACCCCCCTCAAGTTGGAGATGGGATTGAAATTTCAAGAACACCCAACTTGAAAAGTAGTCGACGATAAGCATCACCTCCAAGAGGTTTGGTAAAAATGTCAGCCAATTGATTGTTAGATTGTAAGTAGGAAGGAGCAAGAAGATTTGTTTGAATCTTTTCTTGAACAAAATGACGGTCAATTTCAATATGTTTAGTACATTCATGGAATACATGATTTTCAGTAACGTGAATGGTAACTTGGCAATCACAATGAACTGGAATTGGTAGTGGATGATTAATACCAAGATCCGAGAGAAGATGCCGTTGCAACTCAAAAGTAAGTGCTGTAAGGGAACGATATTCTGCTTCTGCAGAAGAATGAGAAACTGTTGGTTGTTTCTTGGTTTTTCAAGAAATAGGACTAAAATCTAACATGGTTTAATAACTAGTAATGGAGCTACGAGTCGTAGGACAGCCAACCCAATCAAAGTTAGCATATCCGACTAAAGTAAGAGAACTGGATGTAGAAAGGAATAAACCTTTACTAACAATCCCTTTAAGATAACGAAGAACTCGATTGGCAACATCAAGAGGAATATGGAGATTGTATGAATTTACTTAGAGTATTTATAGCATATTGAGTATCAAGTCGTGTTACAGTGAGATATAAAAGATGACACACAAGTCGACGATAGAGTACTAGGTCATGAAGGTGAGTACCATCTTTTGATCTTAATCGAAGATGTTGGTCCATAGGAAAATCTGATGGTCGAGAACCAATCATACCGGAATCAGATAATATGTAAATAGTATATTTTCGTTGACATAATAAATTCTCTTGTTTAAAAAGAGACTCTTCAATACCTAAAAAAATATCATAGATTGCCAAAATCTTTTATTGATAAAAAGCTAGAATTTTTTTTGTCAGAAATGGCATCATCTTTATTTCCTGTGATAATGATATCATCAACATAAACGAGAACAAAAATAGAAGTCTAATTACGAATATAAGTAAAAAGACTATAGTCTGAAATAGATTGATGAAAACCTCGACGAATAAGAGTGGTTGGGAATTTGGAGAGCCATTGACGAGAAGCCTAGTTAAGACCATACATAGATTTATTGAATTTACATATACGAGTTTCTCCCTTACGAGGAAATCCGGAAGGAGTTTCATGTACACCTTTATTGAGATCTCCTTCGAGAAAAGCTTTGTTGACATCAAGTTGGTACAATGACCAATTTTAGTAGAACCAATGGAGAGAAGAAAACGAACAGTAATGTTCAAAGGTATCATGATAATCGATGCCTTCAACTAGAGTATAACCTTTGGCAATTAAACGAGCTTTATATCTCTCAATAGAACCATCAAACCAATATTTAATTTTGTAGACCCATTTACAACCAATTGGTGATTTTCCTTTGGGAAATGAGTATAAAGACCAAATGTTGTTTGATTCAAGGGCATAAATCTCTTTGGCCATGCCATCACGCCATTTGTTAGATTTAATATGGCTCGAGAATAAGATGTTGGTTCTTGATTTTCAATGATATTACTTAGAAAGACAAGATGAGAATGGCTTAGATGGGATAAAGAAAAAATAATTTGCTAGTGAAAAATCAATTGAGAATGAAGTATGATTAAAAATATAATCTTTGAGATGACTTGGTGGGCAACGAATTCGTTGATGGTAATTACTATTGATAGGAGCAGGTGCCATTGAAGGACAATTAGTGGATTGAATGTCATTAGAATTAGAGGGAAATTTGGTCGAGCTATCAAGCTGAGAAGACGTGGGAATAGGCACTAGAGAATTATTGGAATAATGAGCGAGATTATGAGGGATAGAATCACTTGAAACAACATTAATGGAAACAATCGATGGTGTGATGGAGTAGTTATTTGTTCCATCGTCATTTATTGGGGTAATGGTAATTGATTTTGTGACGATGGAGATGTAAGAATGATATGGAAAAGTTGACTCATGAAATATGACATCATGAGAAACATAAATGTGATGAGCTTTGAAATTATACATGCGATATCCCTTTTGACCATACAATAACAAACAAAAATACAAGGCTCTCGCTCATCCAATTTATGTTGAATATTCATATTTTTAGCAAAACATAAACATCCGAAAATGTGAAGAGATGAATATGATGGAACAGTTCCAAGTAAATCTTCATGAGGTGATTTATATTTAAAGATTGGAGTTGGAAGTTTGTTATTAAGAAAAGCAGCAGTGAAAATGCATTCACCCCCCGCCCCAAAAAAGAGGCGAGTTAGCGTGAAATCATAAAGCTCTAGCAATATCAAGTAGATGTCGATGCTTACGTTCTACAATGCCATTTTGTTGGGGGGTTGCAACGCAACTACATTGGTGAATAATTTCATTTTCATGAAACCATGATTGGATTTGTTTAGAAAGAAATTCAGAACCATTGTCAGAACGAATGGTTTGGAGTTGAGAAAGAAAAATGTCTCCATTAATAGTGTTGATACAAGCGATTTTGTGTTGAGTTGATGATTGATTAAATTAAGAAAATGAATTAACATGTTGAAAGTTTAAGATTTATGTTTCATTAAATAATCCATGTACACCTTGGATAATCATCGACACTAGTTAAAAAGAAACGTGATCACTTTTAGAAGGTATAAAGAAAGAAGCCCAAATGTCAACATGAACTAATTCAAAGCAATGAGAAGAACAAGATATATTTCGAGAAAAAGAAAGATGTGATTGTTTAACGCACGGACATACATCACAAATAAAATCTTTATTTGCAACTATAATTGGAGAATTTTTAATAATGAATTCAAAATGAGACCTAGAAGGATGACCGAGGCGAGAATGTCATAGGTCAAATTTATTACAATGCGCGAAAGAAAAGGAAGAATTAAAATCTATATCTGCATTTAGATTAAAAAAAAAAAAAAAGACCATTTCAAGCACTACCTTAACAATCTTCTTTTTCGTTGCTCGGTCCTGATATATACATAGTGGTGGCAACGAGCCGAGCCGAGCCGGAAAAAAAAAGCTCGAGTCGAGCCCGAGCTTTTTTAGTCCGAGCTTTTTTTGGCCCGAGTCGAGCCGAGCCGAGCCGAGCCCGGCCAAAAAAAATGAGGCTCGGCCCGAGCTTTCTGCCCGAGCCTTAGCGGGCTGAGCCGAGCCCGAACCGAGCCGGCTCGCGTTTTATTTTATTTTTATGTCAAATCTACATTTTTTACTTAAAAAACTTAAAATTTTTACCATTTTTACATGTTATAAATTAAATAAAAAAAGCTCGGGTCTAGCTTGAGCTTTTTGTGCCGAGCTTTTTTGGGCCCGAGCCGAGCCGAGCCGAGCCCAACAAAAAAAAATGAGGCTCGGTCCGAGCCTGGCTCGTTGTAACCGAGCCCGAGCCGGGCCCGGCTCGAGCTTTTTCCGAGCCGAGCCCGAGCCGTCCGAGCCGACGAGCTTTTTTGCCACCCCTATATATACATTAAGAAAATAACATCACAATTTGTTGACTTTGTTAATTGTGAGATAGATAATAAATTGAATTGAAACGACGAAATGTGAAACAATTCGTGAGAGTAAGTGATGATGAACAACGAACGATGCCTATGTGTGTAATAGACGTTTCAAAACCATCAAGCGATTGAACTGATACACTTGTATGAATGGTCAAATATAAAGAAAAAAAATGAAAGAGACGTACATATATGCTTAGAAGTATCAAAATCAATAATCCAACCAGAGGATGGACAAGTAAGAGTTTTACTTGCCAAATGGACTCATGATCCACCATAATCCTCTTGTCTAGAAGTGTAAGAAGCTTGTAATATTGCTCAGGTGTCGACTAGCAAAAGTAGCGGAAGTAGATGGCGATGTGCCTAATTTTTTTACCGGCTTATATGGGAAACCATGGATCTGGTAGCATGTACCAAGAGTATGACCATGCTTTTTAAAATGTTCACAAAAATGACGTTGGCGCTTTTCGGAAGGACGAAAAGGTGGTTTAGACGCATGTAGAGTTTCCGAATCAACGGTAGGAATTGTACCAATATGAATCGGTGGTTGTTTTTCTTCTTGTCAAACCAAATTGTAGATACGTTGAATTGAAGGAAATGGCTCTATCAAGAGAATTTGACTGCGAATAGCTGAAAAACGATCATGGAGTCCCTAAAGAAACTCCACGACACAATCTTGATTTGTTGATCAACAATACTTTTAGCACTACCACATGTACATGGAGTGACAGAGATAATGGAATTGAGTTTGTCCGATAAAGATTTAAGTTGTGTGAAATAGAATGAAACAAACATGCCTTCTTGCTAGAGGGCAGAAATTGATTGTTTCAACTGATAAATTTTAGGAGCATTTGATTGAGAAAAATGATCCTTTAGATCCAAGATACTTGGACGGATTTCAGGTGACATAGAATTAAGAATCCAACTTCCAACCAAATCCTATGGCGCTCCCAGTTGGGAACACAATCTTTCTTCTTTGGAATTGGGAGTGACCCATCAACAAAACCAAGTTTGGTTTTTGCACGAAGTGCCATTGTTACTTCACGACTCCATGATCCACAATTATCTCCTATCAATAGAGGTGTAACAAGAATGCTAGATGGACTGTCTGAGTGATGAATGGCATAAGGGTCTGATTTGATAGATGGCAATGATGATGATGATGATGATGATGATGATGTGATATTGGTGGCAAGAGTTTCATCGGACATTGTGAATGAATATAAGGCTAGAAAATGATGTTGTTTACAGCTCTGTACCATGTGAAAATGGTTAACACGAAAATGAGAAGAAGAAAATATTTTTGTGAACCGTATGTATATTTCATTCAATTGCCTTGTATTTTATAGGCGAAGTTACAAGATTCAGATATACACAGAGATAAAAATTTGATTACTCTAGAATCTAAAAGATTGAAATTTACAAGTTATACATAAAATTGATAACTCTAAAATCTAAAAGATTAAAAGTTATAAGATTTTATCTTCATCCAAAAAATGTTTGGTTACTCCCAACAATGGATTATGTACTTTATTTTCTTCATTAACTTGAAAGTGTGACATGGCAAGCTCACGATACTTATAACATTTTGCAGGTTAAAGAGATGGTAGCGGATGAAGTACTATGACTCCAAAGTTGAGATCCATGGACTTAATAAAAAATATCAAGTTTCATGTTAATATGGTCAAATTAATTAAGTTTTTTGTTGGTTTAGATTGAATAAATATTTGGGTTTAATGTTTAGTCATATTGCATAATGAAAAAGAATCTCGAATGCATTCCATTATGAATAATGCTAGAGGTACATAAGCATCTACATAAGGGTGTCCATAATGGACACCCGGCGCCCCCCTATTGGAGGGGGGGCCGGTGGGGCCAGCACTCCCTCCAATGGGGAGGCGTCGGGTGTCCATTATGGACACCCTTATGTAGAGGCTTATGTATCTCTAGCACAACTCTTCCATTATTGCCGTCCAGGTGGAAATTAAATTAAAAGGCTTCTAGTTTAGGTGGCATATGTGTATTTTATAAACATTTAAGTTCAAATGTTATCTCCAATGTATTCAATTAATGACTATAAGGATTACTTACATGCATTTTATTAACTCCAAAATAAATGAACTAAAATAAAGAGAAAGAGAGGGAAAATTCAATTGTGTGTGAAAATCACGAAATATGAGCGAGAAAGAGAGAAAATTTAATTGCGTGTGTGAAAATCAAGAATCGGATGAAAGAAAGAGAACTACCTTGAGCCCCAACCTTACTTGAATCATCCCGTTTACTGTCGTTCTAGTTGAGTCACCAAAACTACTTGAATTACCATGAGAACTTTCAACTTCACCTGTGTTATCAAACCTACTCGAATCATCACGAGCAACATGATCAACAAGATCACAATTAGCTCTACCTGAGCTATTGTAAGATTTCCTAATATCATTGCTCGAATCACCACGAGCAACTCAATCACAACCAACTCTACCCGAGTTACTGCTTATCAAACCATAAGCTATAACTGCTTCCACAGTGATCGTCGAACCTTCCAAAATATATAATCGGGACTTTCTCCGCCCCTTCAACACAGCTCAATCCTTACTTTACTTATCATCCGATGTCCAAGTTGAGGGAATCTTATCCAATCCCAACAGAGCATCATCTAAATCCAATTGGGTAAGAACCACTCACATCTTAATCTGCCACAAAGAAAATATATTGTTGTGATCCAAAAGTGGAATTTAAGATTTCATAATTGTCATCCTTGAAACAATTGATATTGTTCAAACCTTAATAATCAATTTGGACCTTCTAAGAACCACCAAAAAGCCTTTACTCTAATATCAATTTGTTAGAAACAAACAAAATATCAAGATCGCTCTGATACCAATTGTTAGGAATAACAAAGAAGCCAAAATCGTTGTGATACCAATATGCTGAGAATTTGAGCCGAATAATAAAGACGAAAAAATAAGAGAAATATGAAAAATAATGAATCACACAAAAACACAAGATTTATGTGGAAGATGATGATAATTTCATTTACCAAAAAATTAAAATTGTGTTTACAAAATTTGATACTGTAAATCTAAATCTAAACAATTCTCTCAAGTTTCTAACATATACAATAATGATGTAATTGTTATGTTATGTCTATCTAGACGACTCTCAAAGTTGATCAAATAAATATGTGTAATGCCTCACATATTTATAATACAAGAGCCCCTAACATACTAGAGGAATTAATACATAAAGAATTTAATATAAGGTGAATCCAAATACAATAGGTAAAACTAATAGTGAAATATTTGGGATGAAATAAAAGTCAAAAATTACCAAAAAAGGGGAATCATTCTCCTTATCCATCTTGAATTCTTTCGAGACTTCTTCAAGTCTACTACTAACTCCCAATATTCCTCCAACAATATTTTCAATCAAAACACCTATTAGAATTCGAGTCACAATCCAATTCTAGCACATTCTATTTATCAAAAATCATGCTGCATGTACAATCTAGTTTGACAATATTAGTTGACAACTCATACACGATAATATCACATTCATCAATTTCAAAAACATTTTTTAAATCAATAACTCAAATTTTGACAGCACCAACATTGTCAACCATAATTGTCAAATATGATTGTACAAATAACATAATTGATTTAACAAAGCTGGTACATATAAACATATTTATATATAATGCCTAGTTTTTTTCCTTTATGACGTCAGCTAATGTTTAATGTCACCACATGCTATTTTGCTTGTTGGTATACTTCAAGTTGGTGTATGATACCAATTGACCATTATTTTTTGGAGAGTGTACTGTAGTACTAACTTTGAAACAATCTTTGTGTGAGTGGGCAGTGTGATTACTATTTGGACTGCAAACGAAATACTTTCCTTCCTATTTTCATTGTTCTCAAGGGTGGTCATGTTGCGTTTTAATGGAAGTACTTTCAAAGTTATTGTTTTTGACATCTCTGTCTCTTGTCCATTCTAATCTCTTAAGGTGAGGTAAATAAATCCGCCTCCTGCTGTACTTAATTCTTCCAATATATAAAGTAAGGTTGGTGAATCCAAATCGCCGATTGGATTTGGTGGAGGCGTAAAAACCTCACCTAAGCTTGATGGTGTTTCAAGTAAAATACACACACATACTCAATTTATTTAAAGACCATTGAAATAAATGAATGAAAAAACGTGAACTTTCTTATTTTCTATGGTTCAAGATGTGTTTTCTTTGACATTCACTTCACTAAGTTAAGCTAAACCATCCACATCTACACTTTCAACAAATCAGGGTAAGATAAACTTATTTTATTTATTTATTTATTTTTTTTTGAATCTCCGATAACAATCTATTTAGACAATAATGGGAAAGCCAACTGCAATACCATGAATGTGACTTGAAGTTCTAACATGATGTTTGGTCACGATTTCCTGACCCTGATCCAGCCATAAATTGACGCAACTGTGTAGCACTTCTACCTCAAGCTATTGAGATTGTTCTTGTGGCCATCTTCTACACAGACCTTTGCGCCGCCACTGGTGGTGGCGCCACCAGTTCTGGAATCAAAGCTCACTTTAACTCCGGGTTGCAGAGAAAATAAGAAATTAGTACCTGATACGCCGTAACCAGGCCTGGCGCTCGTTGGTATGGCCAAAAGTGTGGGTGATTAGACATCCTTTGGGTGCAATAGGTTCCGGAGGGGCAATTACATAAGAATCCTTAGTGTCATGAAAATCATTGTTAGAATACCTTTTCCTTCGCTTTTCTGTGCTACCTGTAGCGGATTTTCTTTGGTGGCAGCTGGAATCGGGATTTCAAAGGCACTGTTTACAGAGACGCGGAATGTAAGATGCACTTTAGTGACATGTCCAAGTCATTTTTTTTGTTAATATTGAAGTCAAATATTGCATAATAACAAAACTAATGTCGTGCTGCGTGTAACAAATGGTTCTTGGAGCACATATTATGAATTTTGAATTAAAGGGCGTTAAATGGAAAAATTGTACTGCACGAACACCTTCTTGCTTTTACACTATATGAGACTATGAGGCACCTAACTTTGCTATAAAGATGAAATCAAATGTGATTATTATAAACTTAAATATCTTAACAAAGCCATTGTTTTTAATGAAAAATGTTAAAAAACTAAACTCCCAATCTTAAAAATTGACTGCATTACACGGTGAAATGCTATATTTAATAATTCATTTTCATAGTTGTGATTGTCTCTGAAAGTTACGTAGTTCGACCCTAACAAAACCTAGAGGGGGTGGGGGGGTGGGGGTGAATAGGTATTAATGTGGAATTAAAATTATCTATAGAATTAATTAGCTACAAGTCACTAATTTAATNGTCACTAATTAAATTATTATTCTAGTTTTCCTATGTTTAAATACTGCAGATATAGTAAGCAATAAAAAACACAAGAATGATCACGCCCAACTGGTTAAAAACTCTGGGCACTTTGCCAATCAAATATCAACTATAAACGATTCTTTAACTTACAATCTATCAGATTAGACGATGACACGTACTATTTGATCTCCTGACTGCAACCCCGACAGCTTTCCTGAATTCTGTGCTCCTACACCAATTCCAGCTGCATTTTCTAAAGCTCTCCTAGATTCTGCTCTCCTACAGCAACTCCTAACTTTGCAGAATCGTCTATCTCTTGTGGATGCACGAAGAACACATCGTTCTTCACCAACTGGAACTCCAATTACCTTCCATTGATCTTCAGCAACTCTGACAGATACGGAGGAAGTAGTAGTTTGGTATTTGGATTAGGAAACTGATGTTTTTCACCACCAAGAAAAGATCTCAATGAATAACGAAGATTGAAAGCTTCAAAGATAATAATGTTTGCTCAATGTTCGACCTTTAAAAAAAATCGTTATGTGGTTTTAGAGTATTTATAGGTAGGTTATGGAATGAATGGACTAAGGAAAAAGCCTTTAGAAATGAATTAAAAAAATTTCGGACAACATTGTCGCTCGAGCGAGGGTTCAGCGACAGTCGAGTGACAACTTGTCGCTCGAGCAAAGAAGGGACGATAGTCTAGTGACGATATTTCTGCTTTTCATGCTCGAGCCAACCCTTGGCGATAGTCTAGCGAAAATTTGCGATGTCTTTCCTTCTTTTCCCATTCTTGAAACCCTAGACCTAAAAACACACTTTTGACAAATTGCACATTACCCCTTGACCTTTTACAACCTATCAATTTTATCCTTTTGTTCGCAGAATCGTCAATTACATAACATCAAAAACCTAACAGTTTCATTCCTGATCTTTTTCAATTTTCAGGTTCAATCATTATGGATCATCGGCACAATTTTCATAGAATCTAAGACTACTTGATTTTCATCTCGCCTAAAGAATTTAGCTTGGCATTTTAAAATGCCATGGTATCAACACCTATATGATCAATCTATCACTGGAAATATGTAGATACTAAATTTAATTAAATCAGGGTAAGAAAGACCTAATTGACAAGTTGTTAAAAGTAATTTCTATATTAATATTGAAGTAAAAAATTGATAATAATAAAAATAAGGTTATCAAACGAAATTATAAACTTTGAATATAAGGCTATCAAACGAAAAATTCACACGTAGACTACACGAACACCTTATTGTTCTTACCCTATTTGTAGGCACCTAATTTTACTTTTAACTATGAAATCTTAAATGATTTTTTTCTTACATGATTATTATAGAGTTAAATACATTTTCAATGCCATTTATTTTATCGAAATATATTAACAATGAATCTTGTGAAAAAATCATTAAAATTGACGGCAATAAATGGTGAAATGCTATAATTAATCATTCATTTATTTAGTAGTAATTGTTTTGTTCTTTATTTTTTTTTGTTAGGTTAAATCATTAAGATCACGTACACATCGTAAACACTAATTAGACTCATCCTCACCTCCATTCCCACCACATTGGCGATCTTCTTCCCATAAAACCTAATCCTTCCTCTACATATTTATTCTCTTGCTCACTCCTGTTTCCATTTCATATCTTTCCTTTTTGTGGGTCCCTCTCATTAAAAGTAAATCTAATCCTTTTCTTTCCTTGTATAAAGTCTTTATTTCTCATTATGAAATTGTATTTACTATTGGCTTCAATCAATAAATCGATCGTGAAGTACACACATGCTCATGTTATATCAAACGAGAAATAATGAACTTTCCAATTTTCTACTTCAAGATGCCTTTCCTTTGACATTTCATTTCATTAAGACCTTGTTTAGTCCCCTATTATTTCCAAAATATATTTTCTTCTCTATTAATTAGGGTTTAGTATAAATAGATTTTATTATATTCATTGTAACACAACATTATTGAGAATTAATCGAGAGACTATTTTGCTTTCAACCTTTGTTCTTCGTTGGACAAATCAAGATCTTTCTTGTGGCGTTCAAATCAATCGGGTGGTATTTTCAATTAATCAATCAAAAGGGTCAACATATGTTCGCGTTGTGTTGGTTATTTTGATTTGTTATTTGTCGAATCAAATCCAAAATTTGGTAATTTGGCTTTCTTGGGTCCGATTTCAATTCTGTTGTGGGTTTCGTAGTTCTTTGCTACGTTCACATCAGATAGCAACTGTAAGATACACTCCACAAGTTCTTAAATTAATATCTTTGTTAATATAGAAGTCAAATAATGCATGATAATAAAACTGCATTGTGCTGGGCGAAATGAATGCTTGTTTGAGTGCAAGATTCACCTTTACCATACTTCTATTTTAGAAGATATGAATATTGAAACAGTGGGTGTCAAATAGAAAATTCGCACGAAGATTGCATTACGTGAAAGAGTTGAGACACGCAGCTGAGGAGGGAAAAAAACAAGAGAGATACAAACTGCAAACAAAAGAAAGAAGAAAAGAAGGAAAAAAGGGGGAAAATCAACGCAAGGAAAAACACACGCAGAAAGAAAGAAAAGAGAAAGGGAAAAGAAAGAAAAGAAAAGGAAAAGAAAGAAAACTGCAAATACCAAAAATTTTCACATTTTGTCAATTTTCGGTGATGTCGTTCCACTTTTGCGTGTTTAATTTCAATAATATATTATGCTAAATTTCTACATTGCTAAGATATTGATGAACCCTTGTTTTGAATTTTTTAGTATTAATTAATTATTTTGACGTTAATTTGTTTGAATGCGTATATGTTTATTATGGTTTAGTTTGCATTTCAATTTATTGGCAATTAGTTGCATTTTTTATGGATTTTTTATTCTTTGAGAGAGG
>CAIGRF010323859.1:26813-37477 GCA_903798235.1 Fraxinus ornus | reverse complement strand
GGAAGAATGTTCAACTAAATTAAATGCAACTACTTGTGCTTGTGTTGTTTAGCTTCATCGGTCATTCTAATTCGTAATGCGATTATCAAATTAAATCTAGAGCGTTTGTCTTAGGTCGTTTGGTAATTAGAGTTAATTGGGTCGCTTGTATTCTAATTAATTATAAGTAAGGAGAGTTAGAAAAATAATTCCAACGATGAATATTCAAAATATGGGTTGATTTATACTTGCATCGATATCAATTGTAAGTTTCGAAGGTGTATATTGACTCGAACCAAGGTTAGTCTTTTGATTATTTTCGTTAATTTAATTTTCATTGTTATTAATTGCGTTATGTATAATTGTTTGTATACAAAACCCCTTCAATCATTGTACGAAGCATAAAATATTGAATTACATATCTTCGTGGGATCGACATTACTTCCACTACTACATTAGTTTTAGAGGTTAAGATATTACTTTTGGGTGCTTGCGACAACACACGCCAATCAACTTTAGATCATTGAACCCAAGAAAACAAACCCATCAACATATCTTGGTACAAGGGCTATACCACAATCCATTTGTTGCCACCAAATTGATTTTGTTTAATACAAATTGCAATGACATATGTACAACAGAGTGCCTAAACTAAATGTTTTCACGTGGACCTCACTAATTTCATTTTATTTCTACGTGGACCTCACTGATTTAGATTGTATTTCCAGCATCCTTGCTTCTTGTCAACATATGTTGGTACCAAGATTTTGATAGGAAATTCATGCATATGGCACTTTGAGGTGGCGGTTGGTTTTTTCGACAATTTACGATTTTGGTTTTGAGGGGTTAGTGTGTTGGAGGAGCAAGCTATCATTTTTTTGGGATAATTGTAGAGGTGGTTGGTGGTTTAACTTGGTAGGGGTTGCAGTGGCAATGATAGCGGTGGGACGTCGTTTCTTTGGCCGACCGACAGTGGTTTTGACGGGCAATTGTGTCGGCGGTTGAAGGAATTTTTGTTTGGGGTTTCATTGAGGGTGAGGGATGGGGTTGACTTTTCTTTTATTTATTTTCCTTTTTGTTTATTATTTAATTATTTAATGTCATTAGTATATAGTTACCATTTTACCTTTTTAAAATTGATTAAAATATTGTCAAAATCAATTTTTTTTTGGGGTTAACTAACAGTATTTTGGAGGGTTACCGTTCAAATGGACCTCACCTGCAACGTTTGAAAAGGTTAGGGGTGACGGTTACAACAAATCAAATGTTTGGGAAAAGTCTGCTAGTATTTTAAAGGTTTGGGGCTTTTGCTGCAATTATTCCATTATTTTATACATGTTATTTGTTAGATTTGTGTTACATCAGGAATAATTATGCTAAATGTACATTTCTCATAATAATTCTTAATTTTTTTTATTTATCTTTTGCATTCAACTCAACGGCGTATTTAAAGAAATTAGTTTATTGTATGTACATTCTACGTGTTATTTATACGATAAACATTAATGTTGTATATCTTCTATATATTGCGGTTTATATTATATACATATAAATATTCATTATTAAAAACTTAAGTTTTTTTTTTTGTTAAACATATTTGAGATTTATAATGTAAGAAATTATCAAAAGACACAAGCAAGAAAAAAAATTACAATACAAAAAGAAAATCATCTGGAGCATATAGGTAAGAAATATAAATAAATGTATATCTTAACATTCATCTCGTGAAACTGTAGTTGAATTTAGGGATGTAAAAAAAAATCGTTCAATCCGATACTCGCGGGAGGGGTGGAGATTACCTCGCCTAATTGGGTAAACGGAGCGGGGGTCATTATCCCGAAGTGGCGAAGTGGGTACATGGTGGGTATGGGAAACAAAGTCCCGTCTCGTTTAAGGTAATTTCAAATTTAATTTTTTTTATGAAATAAAAACAAAAGATTTATCATTATTTTTAAAAAGAACATAGTTATTTTTAAGAAATTGAAAAAATAATAATAATATTTACTAACAAAAGACATAAAAATAAATAAAAGACGTGATAAATGGGGTAGGGAATCCCCCCCTCCCCGGGCCCCAATCTCGTCCTGTTTTAATCGGGTATAGGGTATGGCAAGGTGACAAAAATACCCGATGAGACAAAATGGTCGACTCATCCCATACTGACCCCATTGTCATTCCCATTTGAATTGGACAATATTGTTGTTACTAATAAAAAAAAAAGTATTCATGCCTCTATATGCCTATTGTCTATATTAGTTTCAACTTTGAAAATGTGCTTTGAAAATGAAGTGTAAAGAGAAAATTTCAATAGGATATACTCAAGAGATAAATTATAAAATTATAAATTATAAAAAAAATTAAACACATTTTGGAATTTGGTAGAATTTAAATGATAAGTAGTTACTCGTGAAAAGAATGGTCGAGGATGATTCAAATATAAAAGTAGAATATGTTAAGTCTAAAAGTGTTGGCAAGTTTTATGTCCAAAATCATTTAATTGAGTTGTATTTGGGGTTGAGTTGTTGGGTGTTAGAAGTGTCTTTTAAATGGGTCAATGTTTGCCCAACAACATCATGAAATGTCCAAAAGCACTAAAATAATGTTACTTGAGCGCATAACGATAATTGAAGATATCATAGGATCAATTCAGTGCAATTATAAGTCAAAGGAGTGTCAAGTGCTGCACAAGTTATGCTCCAAATTCTCAGCCATAAGTTGAGACCCATTTTTTGCATAGAAAACATTTAAATTGAAAAAATGACAATTCTAGAGAAACTGCAGCCATTTGAGTAAACTTTCAAATGCATTTTGAATCACCTCAATTGGATGTCAGAATAGAAAGATAAGACAAAAATTCTGACAGCTGCTCAGAGAGAGCTTGATGTCCTCCCAAAGGATGCTTGAGTGGTTTTAGTAGAAATAGACCGCCGCTTGCTGCCCAAGGGGAGCTCGAGCGGTCGTGTCATTCACAAAATCCCTAACTCGTGATTTTCAATGCTTTTACAATCCATAACTCTATATATTACAAATACATGATGCAAAATCCCTCTCTATTGTGTGTTGAGCCATTATTCATCCAATAGAACATATTATTAAAGGTCAAATACTCATTCCATTCTCTTGCCTCAACACAAATCAAAACATCAAAAATTCAAAAGATCAAAACACTAATAAACATCTGCCAAATATCTTTTAGAGTTCTGAAGATATAGAAAGGTGATCGAAGTTCCGATTAGTGAAAAAAGAGCTTATTGCTGGTGATCCACGCGGGGAAAAGAAGTCTAGAGGTCTGGAGCGCACAACCGATGAGTTCTTCGGTGATTAGAGGTTGAAGGTCAAAGTCTACTAATGTTTAATTATATCTAGATCAATTCTATAAGTTCAATCTTTCTAGTGCATCTTTCACTAGCACAGGGTGCCCAAAGTTTTTTTTTATTGAATTCTTCATGTGTTTTTTCTTAAACAATTCTTTATGTTCTTTATTTTTCAACTCTTATATAATTGTTTGTTTGATTGCTAGGGTTTAGATTGTTTTCAGTTCATCTGGATTCAATAATTTATGAATGGTTGCAATTGTTGTTAGTTGATTTTTAATTCTGCATATTAAATAGGAAGAAGATGATGCTAACTTCAATTTCACCAGACGCCAACCCCCCAAAGAAGAGTTGCGACGACAAAACAGAGTTGAGAAATGACCTACAAGTACTTATTCTCCTCCAGATAGGAGGGACACCAAGTGCAGAGAGCTACCCGGACCATTTGATCACCTTTCCGTAAGGACTAAGGTAGAGATCCATGAATACAACATTTCAATAGGACCAACACAACTAATTGTAGTGTTGAAGGAGATAGGCAGCACAGTAATTGGCTCGGAAAGATGAGAAGTTTTAGTGACCAACTTGACAAGACTAAGTGATGTGAGTTTCACGCAGACCACGACCACCGAACAAATGATTGCATTACCCTAAGGTTGGAAGTGGTAGAGCTGTTGAAGTGGGGACGTCTTACAGACCTTATGATAGAAAAGGAAAAGAGAACATAACTAGATGATAACAACAACCACATGGTAAGCAAGACCTCATTCCAGTGATCGCACCGACACAGATCAGAATTTAGCGAGATAACAAGAGCAGCGGCACGAAGACATGTGTGTTGACCAACTTATCTTTGCCAAAGTCTAAACCAAGTAAGGGAGTCAGACTTACCACAGATCATTGGCTTCACGATCTCTGAGGCGACGCAGCTGCTCAATCCACACCATGATGCTTTGGTCATATCTTTAAACATCAAATTGCTTGACCAAGCTCATCTTGATAGATAATGGTAGCAGTGCAAACATACTTTTTTGGAAATAGTTAAGGCTATGGAGATTCCAAAAAAAAAAAATGTTATTCGTCGGACAGTGCTAATCTGTTTTAGTGGTGGACAAAAGATCACTTTGGGTGAGATCGTGCTGCCTATTTATCCAGAAGAAGCTAACCTCCACTCCCAATTCCTCGTAATAGATAGCCCATCAGCATATAATGTTATCTTGGGGAGTCCTTGGATAAATGGAATGAAGTCTGTACCATCGACATTTCATCAAGTACTCTGTTTTCCTACCAAATGGAAAATAAGGGAGATTCTTGGTTATCAAAGGGATTCTAGAGATTGCCACCAGAATTCACTTCGCTTTGACCAATTTCCTTTACAGTAATTACAACAATTTCAACCCGTCATCCCAGACCATCTGAATTTGGAAGAGCTAGATGAAGTACAGATCTACCCGACTTTTTAGAGCACAAAATTCAAGTGGGGACAAGGTTAGAGCCAACGCTCAGGCAACGCCTTGTCAAGTTTTTCATGGAACACCATGACTGTTTCGTTTGTCTCACACAGACATGACCGGTGTCGACTCAGAGATAATGACGCAGAAATTAAATGTCAGCCCCCAATAAATTTCAATCAAACAGAAGTGAAGAAGATTCACTCTTGAACAAAACTGCATTATCAATAAAGATGTGCATAAACTTATAGGAGTAGGCTTCATACAAGAAGTCTATTACCTAGACTGGATCGCTAATGTCGTCGTTGTGAAAAAAAAGAATGGTAAATGGAGGGTCTGTATTGATTTTATAGACTTGAACAAAGCATGTCCAAATGACAGCTTTCCACTTCCACATATCAACATGATGGTTGACTCGGTAACTGGATATGAATTTATAAGCTTTATGGATACCTTTTTCTGGTTACAACCAGATTCTGATGTGCCCAACTGACCAAGAGAAAACTGCTTTCTTGATGAGGCGAGGTACATTCTGCTACAAGGTCATGCCATTCAGACTCAAAAACACTGGAGCAACATATCAACAGCTAGCGAATCATATGTTCACTCATCGACTAAAAAAATACATGAAAGTCTACATCAACAACATGCTAGTGAAGTCCCTGATTGCAAAGCAACACATAGACCACCTGAAGCAATTCTTCAAGGTTCTAAAGAAGTACAATATGAAACTCAATCCCTCCAAGTATTCATTCAAAGTATCCTCTGGCAAGATCCTAGGTTACTTAGTAACCCAGTGGGGAATCGTAGGAAACCCGGATCAAATCCAATCAATCCGTAACACTCCATCTCCAATTTGCATTAAGGAAGTTCAAAGACTCACTGGAAAACTTGTAGCTCTTAACAGGTTCATCTCTTGATCTTTCGAGAAATGCCACAAATTCTATAACATATTGAAGAAAAATAAAACTTTCGAATGGACTCTGGCATATGAAAAAAGCGCTTCAGCAACTAAAATAATACTCAACCTCACCTCCACTCTTGTCAAAACCAAAAGATGGGGAACAACTCTACATGTACCTTGCGATATTGGAGACGGATAACAGTGCAGTTTTGGTTCGTGAAGAAGAAGGAAAGCAACTCCCCATTTACTATGTCAACAAGACATTACTAGGTGCAGAGACCGCTATTACCAACTGGAAAAATTAGCTCTGTCACTTGTTAGCACGGTTTGAAAGCTAAGGCCTTACTTGCAGAGCCATTCAGTAGTTGTCGTAACATCCTTCCCGCTGAAACCGATACTCTACAAACCTGAGTTATCCAAACAACTAAACAAATGGGCTGTCGAATTAAGTGAATATGATATTTCCTTTGCACCTCATACTACCATAAAATGTCAAATACTTGTAAATTCCATTATTGATTTCGCTCCTAACTCTCAGGTCCTAGCCTCAAATGAACTTTTTTGCTTGACGGACGGACCAATGATAAGCACATGGATGCTCCAGGTGGATGGGTCAAGTAACATCAATGGTGCAGGCCTCGGTATCATCTTAACATCACTAGAAGGCAATCAATGGAACAAGTGGTTAGGTGTGAATTTAAGGCAACTAACAATGAGGCAGAATACGATGTACTCATTGCCGGTGATCTTAGCAAAGAAAATAGGAGTCACTCGATTAAATGTTCGCAATGATTCTCAGCTTATTGTAAACCAGATCTAAGACACCTTCTTAGACAAAGGCCAACAAATGACATTTTACATAGAGTTAGTCAAAAAGCTCTGCAGCAAGTTTGATAAGTTCCAAATGACTCAAATTCCATGGATCGAAAACATCCAAGCAAATGTGCCAGCCAGCCTTGGAGCAGCTATGAATATGAAACAAATCAAGATCATCCCGATAGCTTACTTGCAATGGCAGCGATTCAAAAGCCAACCGAAAGAAAGAGTCTCCAATCAATGGAAGAGCAATCTTAGATGACGCTGATTGCTAGATACCTCCAAAATGACGAGTTACCACCAGACAAGAATGAAGCTCAATGAACCAAGGCTAAGGCTACCAAATTTTATATTATAGATGGTAAGATGTATAAAAGATCTTTATCTGGACCCTATCTTATATGCATCGGTAACGCTAAAGTCGAATATGTCCTAATCGAACTTCACGAAGGGAAATGTGGCAATCACTCAAGAGCCCGAAGCTTTGCGCACCATATATTAGCCAATAATGTGGGCTGATTCTTTTAACAACGTCAAAAAGTGTGACTGATGTCAACGATTTGCATGTGTCGCACTTCCAAAACAGCTCAACGCCATTCTTTCACCTTAGCCTTTCATGAAATGGGGGATGGACATTGTCGGAAAACTTCCAACTGTTTAAGGACAACAGATCTTTATGCTAGCAGTCATGAACTATATTACGAAGTGGATTGAAGCCGAAGCACTCTCAAAGGTACATGATCGCGAAGTTATCGAATTTATCTGACAAAATGTGATATGTAGGTTTGGAATTCCAAAAGAAATAATCGCCAACAATGTTTGTCAATTCATAAGCACTGGGTTTCAAAAATTTTGAAAAGAGTGGAATATCAAGTTGAACTTCTCCACTTCGCTGTATCCCCAAGCCAACGGTCAAGCCAAATCTTCCAACAAGACTATCATGAAAACGTTAAAGAAAACACTATCTGAAGTCAAGAGAAAATGGGCAGATGAGCTACCTGGAGTCCTTTGGTCATATTGCACCACCGTTCATACACCAACCTGTGAAACTCCCTTTTCATTAGCTTATGACATGGAAACGGTCATACCAGTAAAAACAGGCACTCCAACATTTCGGTATGAATGGACAACCGATTAGTAGAATCAAGTTGAATTGTGTCATGAGTTAGATCTGGCGGATGAATGAAGAGAAAGAACATTGGTTCGTACAGCCGTATATCAACACAAAATTACCCAACACTTCACCCAAAAAGTAAGAACCAGAACCTTCAAAGAAAGCAAGTGGGTGCTACGAAGAGTATTCCAAACACCAAAGAAGCTGGTACAGGAAAGCTTACAATAAATTGGGAAGGATCATACCAGATCATAAAGGTTGTTGGATGAGGAGCCTACAAACTACGTAGCCTGAACGATAGTGATATCAACAACAGTTGGAACGCCATCTATCTTCAAAAATATTATTTCTACGTTTTCTAAAACTCTTTTCATTTATTGTTTTTCATTTTCATTCAAAATTCGTACCGACTTAGGCATCGAAGAGCCGATTGCAGAAATGACAACAGTGGTCTCAACATCTCTCAGCTTTCAGGAGAATCAATGACAATGTTTCGGGCGATCCAAGTGAAACTGAACAAAGCATGTCACCCTTCCATTACGGGATAACATCATTATTTCCTTACTAAATTTGTACTCCTCATTTTTAAATTTTTTTTACCACCATTAGGATCAACACTAAGTTAAACATAGACCCTAACTTTTCTTTGATCAAGAATTTCCCTATCAACGGGGACGTGGAAAGCCTTGAACTTGGGAAAGGAAGATCCTGTACAGAATATAAAAATTATTTAGAATCTAGAAGCTGGTTGATAAAGATGGTCACGTAGAATCTATCGAGTCATTTAGGTGAAAAAGACCACACTGTTGCCTTCAAGTCGTCTGGACAAGGGTGGTCCTACCGTCACCATCATACCAATCCAAATGAAGACTCAACTGCCTTCGAACTAGGATATCCTTCAAGCCAACCAATAACATTACCTACAAAATCGGATGGATCGAACTAATTGAATCCTTTGTAAAAATGTGTTTATGAGTCTATTTTATCTTTTAAACTGGGAAGTAAGTCCGATTTCTATTTGAATATTATGATCATAAATTTGTACATGATTTCATTGTACTTCGAATGAAATTCTAAAGTTCGATATTTCATCATGTTTTTAGGTAGTCTAGCAAACAATCCCAATAAGTCCACACATTACATAATTTAGAAAGACATAAGTTCAAATATGCTCGTACAAATACCAATACATAAGTTTGAAAGAAAATGCCGGTCGAGAAGTACACTTGAAAAATGTGCTACCAAAAGGATATAAGCTTGCCCATCATCGGCATTCCCAACTCCCTCAGTAGACGCAACACCGATTTTGGGCTGTTCTTCTACCATATTCGGCATACCCAGTATCTGGCACAATTCAGCATAATCAGCAATCGCTTTTTCTACATCCCATCTAACATGTTTACCTTTCTTATAATCATTCATAAGAAAGGCTCAAGTGGTTATTTCAACTTCCGGCTGGCAATTCTACATACAATCTTCCAGGGAAGCAATTTGTGCCCCAGAAGACTCTTCAAGTTTGCAAGTTTCTCCTCCAACACGAGCTTCTCATAAACCATCTTGGCTAGCTCATCTATCACTTTTCTAGCATCCAAGTCATCATATTTCTTCCCAGCCCTCAAACTTTCGACTTCTCTACGTAATGAAGTATTTACGTCCTGCAATGAGTGCATATTTCTGGCCTATCTAACAGAATCATTTTTTCTGAAAAATGGCACCTTGTAGACCTTGGAATCAATAAAATAAGTTCGCATCAACCGATTGAGTTATCCATAATGAAGCACACAAAAAATACTATACTTGAAAAATTTGAGCCATTTTGTTCTTCGCTGCCTTTACTGGACCAAGTTGCTCATAATACGTCCGGTCTTTAAGAAATAAAAGACCTTCACCAAGCCCCACCACTCCCAGTTAGAGAACGTAGATGAATCGAAGAGAAAGATAAGCACGATCGAATCATCATCCCCGACAATAGCCTTGGATGACTGCATTTGCAGATCGACGAGGAGGAAGCATCAAGTAGCTTGGTCTAGCTCGAGAAATCATCAGATGGGACTGGAGTGTTGCTGGTGTCATAAGATTAGAAAACTTCTTAGACTTCTCTTTCGTCTTTCTCCTTTTCAAAGCAACAAGAGAAGATCATACCACTCTTGACATGATTAGATCTGCAATCTCACGTTCAATCGAGTTAAGCGGACCGATCAAAGGAAGATCACTACCAAGAATTTCCACACCTCTCTTTGTCATTATAATATGGATTGTACGTCTTGGGAAATTGGAAGGAATACCTCGTGGTTCTGCCGAAGTATGTTCCCACAAGCCACTAGAACAAATAACCTCTGAAGACAGAAGGAACTAGCAGCCCCTTTGATCCTTGGGTATCACCAAGATCTTAGAAATGCACTATTTAACAAACAAGCCTTCGACGGGTCGTATGTTGATGTAAAGACCTACAAGAAAATGAAATACGAGCCTTGAATCAATAAAGCGCATTGAGAGTAAGCGATCTACGAAACTTACAGCATGACCACACTGAAGGGAAACGATAATTCTCCGGTCGAGCCAAATCGCTCGACGCGAGAAAATGAGACCATTTCCAACCTTTATCAATCAATTGGTATTTTTCCTTACATTTAAGGAAAATAGCCTTTCTCACCGTCATGCTCCTTTATAAAGTAACTGTGCATCCTCTATGGCATGTCAATGAGATACCACACCACACAATCAAGACTTGGAGAGCCAAGTACAATCGCCAGAGTTAAGCATGATGCAATCTCAAAATATTCCAGCAATGTCCCAACCATGTGATGAATCGGAAGTCAAAAGCTATTAAATAGCAACTCATAGAAAAACAACCAGTCTGGGACATTCCATGAAACTCTTTCATGCAGCCATGGTAGACAAAGTTGAATAGATGCTGAAATACCAATAGTAGAGGTGGCAATTAAGCCGAGCGGCTAGTCGGCTCGCCCGCTCGGCTCGTACTGTTCACACCCACGAGCCGCTCGGGCTCGTAAAAAAATGAGAACGAGTACGAGCCGAGCAGGCGGCTCGTTAGACAAGTCGGCTCGTCTACAAACGAGCGGCTC
>CAIGRF010323859.1:0-14022 GCA_903798235.1 Fraxinus ornus | reverse complement strand
ATGCTTCAAGTCAACAAAAGCGGTTTACTTCGTGATGAATAGAAGGAAATCGGTTTGAATCTAGATCAATGTGAAATGGACGACACGAGATGAATAGTAAAATTCGGATCCACTCTTTTATAGGAAGTAGGATATATATATAGTTATTCGACTGCTCTAACGCACGAAATCATAATTCAGGTTCGGACCTTGCAAGCGGGTCACTCGAAGAAGAACCCAAAACCGACTTTCACGGTTGACCCATTTAGTCGGCAGGGATCCACATTAATATACCCGGACCACTATATACACCCCAACTACGCAGACGCAACCCAATTACCACCGTGCTTGGCTTATCTCGACAGGAAATTCCCGGAATCAGGTCAGTCGAAATTCTCTTCAAGAACCCTAATTCAGCGAATCTATATAAGCATCTGGTCAGTAAGTTTTTTATAAAATTATGAGCTACCGATTTTAATTTTAATAAATTTCTTTGATTCATTTGGCGCTTTGAGTTCGATAAAAGATTATTTTTTCCCCTTTTAGTTACATCTACAATTTTTTGTCCCTGATATTTTTGGTTAATTTACGAACGTCTTTGTGGTTATTTCTTTGTCGCAGTGGTTGAAATATTCTTTTATTTTTTTCCCCCTTTCGTTACATCTACAATTTTTTGTCTCTGATATTTTTGGATGATTTACGAACGTCTTTGTGGTTATTTCTTTGTCACAGTGGTTGAAACATACTGTTTCTGCTTCTTTGCTGGAGGATTCGAAGTTAGGGTCAATTTAGGGTTAGGGTTTGGTGATCTCTAGATTTGAGTATTGATTGATTCTGAACTTACGAAATGGATGTGGACATGGAGATACAGAAGACCAAAGAAGAGAGGCAAAAAATGGAGAAGGACCTTGCTGCACTCACCTCTCTAACCTTTGATACGGATCTCTACAGTACCAACAAGTTTGACGGTTATGAAAAATCCATCCCTGTGAATGATGATGAGGATAATTTTGATGCTACTGAGAATGAGATTGCTAAGAAGATGGCGTCTTTCACTGCTCCAAAACAGTTTTTTAAGGAGCCCCTGAGAACTGGGGATGATGATGAGATTTCAGGATTTAAGCAACCTGGTAAGATTATAGATCGTGAGGATGATTATAGGAGGAGGAGGTTGAACAGGATTATATCCCCGGAGAGAAATGATCCATTCTTGGATAAGACTCCGGGACCTGAAGTGAGAACTTACGGTGATGTGATGAGGGAAGAAGCATTAAAGCGGAAGGAGGAGGAGGTGAAGAGGGAGATAGCAAAGAAGAAGGAAGAGGAGGCGGCGACGAAGGATAAGGAAAAAGAGAAAGAGGCAGAGAAGCCAAAGAAGAGGAATAGGTGGGATATGTCGCAGGATGAGAGTGGTGGTGTGAAGAAAACGAAGGTAGGGTCAGATTGGGACTTGCCTGACTCGACCCCAGGAATTGGGAGGTGGGATGCAACTCCAACGCCTGGGAGGATTGGAGATGCAACGCCGTCGATTTCAAGAAAAAATAGGTGGGATGAGACCCCTACTCCAGGACGAGTGAATGATTCAGATGCAACCCCGGCTGCTGGTGGGGCTACACCAGGAGCAACCCCTGCAGGAATGACTTGGGATGCCACACCAAAGCTGGCGGGTTTAGCAACTCCAACACCCAAAAGGCAGAGGTCGAGGTGGGATGAGACTCCAGCTACTGTGGGCAGTGTGACACCAATGGGAGGCGCTACTCCTGCTGCTGCCTATACCCCTGGCGTTACTCCTGTTGGCGCTATGGATATGGCTACCCCAACCCCGAATGCTATTATGCGTAATGCTGCGATGACTCCTGAGCAGTACAATTTGTTGAGGTGGGAGAAGGATATCGAGGAAAGAAACAGGCCATTAACTGACGAGGAGCTTGATGCAATGTTTCCACAGGAGGGGTATAAGGTTTTGGAACCCCCTCCTTCGTACGTTCCAATCAGAACACCTGCCCGGAAGCTTCTTGCTACACCGACACCGATGTCAACTCCACTGTATTCTATTCCAGAAGAAAATCGGGGTCAACAGTTTGATGTGCCAAAGGAGTTGCCTGGTGGTTTGCCATTCATGAAACCTGAGGATTATCAGTACTTTGGTTCACTTCTGAATGAAGAGGATGAAGAGGAGTTGTCTCCTGAGGAGCAAAAAGAGCGGAAGATCATGAAGCTCTTGCTAAAGGTTAAAAATGGTACGCCTCCACAGAGAAAAACTGCTTTGAGACAGCTCACAGATAAGGCAAGAGAGTTTGGTGCTGGTCCACTCTTCAACCGTATTCTGCCACTGCTCATGCAGCCCACACTTGAAGACCAGGAGAGACACTTGTTGGTGAAAGTTATTGACAGGGTGCTCTATAAGTTGGATGAGTTGGTTCGGCCATATGTTCATAAAATTTTGGTGGTGATAGAGCCTCTGTTGATTGATGAAGATTATTATGCTCGTGTGGAAGGTAGAGAAATTATCTCCAATCTCAGCAAGGCAGCTGGTTTGGCCACTATGATTGCTGCAATGCGTCCAGACATTGATAACATTGATGAGTATGTGAGGAACACCACTGCTAGAGCTTTTAGTGTTGTTGCCTCTGCACTTGGTATTCCTGCATTGCTGCCGTTCTTGAAAGCTGTTTGTCAAAGCAAAAAATCTTGGCAAGCTCGTCACACGGGAATCAAGATTGTGCAGCAGATTGCAATATTAATTGGATGTGCTGTTCTTCCACACTTGAGGTCATTGGTTGAGATTATCGAACATGGTCTTAATGATGAAAATCAAAAGGTCAGAACAATCACAGCTCTGTCATTGGCTGCCCTTGCTGAGGCATCTGCCCCATATGGCATTGAAAGCTTTGACTCAGTGTTGAAACCACTGTGGAAGGGTATAAGGTCACACCGTGGGAAAGTCTTGGCAGCCTTCCTGAAGGCTATTGGATTTATTATACCACTTATGGATGCCATATATGCCAGCTACTATACCAAGGAAGTTATGATTATTCTGATTCGTGAGTTCCAGTCACCAGATGAGGAAATGAAGAAAATTGTGCTGAAAGTGGTAAAGCAGTGTGTGAGTACTGAAGGTGTGGAGGCAGATTATATCCGAAATGACATTCTTCCTGAGTTCTTCCGTAATTTCTGGGTAAGGAGGATGGCTTTGGATAGGAGAAATTATAGGCAGCTTGTTGAGACTACAGTGGAGATAGCAAACAAAGTTGGTGTTGCTGATATAGTAGGAAGAATAGTTGAAGACTTAAAAGATGAAAGTGAGCCATATAGAAGGATGGTCATGGAGACGATTGAGAAAGTGGTTGCAAACTTGGGGGCATCTGACATTGATGCTCGCTTGGAAGAGCTATTAATTGATGGAATTCTCTATGCATTCCAAGAGCAGACAAGTGATGATGCTAATGTTATGCTAAATGGGTTTGGTGCAGTTGTGAATTCCCTTGGACAGAGAGTGAAGCCATACCTTCCCCAGATATGTGGTACCATAAAATGGAGGCTCAACAATAAGAGCGCGAAAGTGAGACAGCAAGCAGCAGATCTAATATCTAGAATTGCTGTGGTTATGAAGCAATGTGGAGAAGAACAATTGATGGGCCATCTTGGTGTTGTATTATATGAGTACTTGGGAGAGGAGTATCCTGAAGTTCTGGGCTCAATATTGGGTGCTCTCAAGGCCATAGTCAATGTTATCGGTATGACCAAAATGACTCCTCCAATCAAGGATTTGCTTCCTCGGCTGACTCCAATCTTGAAGAATCGCCATGAGAAAGTCCAGGAGAATTGTATCGATCTTGTTGGAAGAATTGCTGACCGTGGGGCTGAGTTTGTACCTGCAAGGGAGTGGATGAGAATATGTTTTGAGCTTCTCGAGATGCTCAAAGCACATAAGAAGGGTATTCGTAGAGCAACTGTGAACACTTTTGGTTATATTGCAAAAGCTATTGGACCACAGGACGTCCTTGCAACTTTGTTAAATAACCTCAAGGTGCAGGAACGGCAGAACCGTGTGTGCACGACTGTGGCCATTGCAATTGTTGCAGAAACCTGTTCGCCTTTTACTGTTTTGCCTGCATTGATGAATGAGTACCGTGTGCCAGAGCTTAATGTTCAGAATGGTGTTCTGAAGTCGCTTTCCTTCCTTTTCGAGTACATTGGCGAGATGGGGAAGGACTACATATATGCTGTGACTCCATTACTTGAGGATGCTCTCATGGACCGAGATTTGGTTCACAGGCAAACTGCAGCTTCAGCAGTCAAGCATATGGCCTTGGGAGTTGCTGGTCTAGGATGTGAAGATGCTTTGGTCCACCTGCTGAACTATGTCTGGCCAAACATTTTCGAGACATCTCCACATGTTATTAATGCTGTAATGGAAGCTGTCGAAGGAATGAGGGTTGCACTGGGAGCTTCTGTTATTCTGAACTATTGTCTTCAGGGATTGTTCCATCCGGCGAGAAAGGTCAGAGAAGTGTATTGGAAGATCTACAATTCGCTCTACATCGGTGCTCAGGATGCACTTGTGTCTGCTTATCCCATCCTGGAGGATGAAGGAAATAATACATTCAGTAGACCTGAATTGCATATGTTTGTCTGATTTTGTCTTTGGTTTTAAACAAATGAAGAACTACTGTATCCTTATTGAAAAACGGATTTACTTCTGTTTATTTGGGATGTTTCTTTGAGACTTAGAAGTGTCTTTTTAATATGTTAGATTATAAACTTGGGTAATATTGTAATAGCTTGCGGTTGGAACCGATTTGTCTTATTGCCGAATGCTCGTTCTGTTCCACTTGTGGGATTGTCTACTTTCTTGAGCTTCTTTTTCTATGGATCACGTGGGATTCAAAAGAATTAGGCGAGTCTTTCTTCGTGAACAACAGAGTTACAGAGATGCTAGGTATTGTCTAAAGCCCCTCTGTGGATTCTCAAGTAAACTTAGTTCATTATCATCATTTCTATGTTAATGCTATTAAATTTACTTGGATTGCAAAATCCCAAATGTGCATGTCGATGATTATCTATCTATAAATGTTCCAAGGATTTTGCAATCAGCTAACCAGTCCAGTTGTTAAATCTAAATCGTAAACACGCTTATGTGGGTGTTTGGTTGGGATTAAAATTAAATTTTTAGTAAATCATGATAGAGTGATAGAAGTTTTTGAAATATGTGGTTGAAAAGTTATGGAATCCATGAAATATGTGATTAATATTGATTATTTGATTTTAACTTAAATTTAGATTAAAGAACCTTAAATCTCTTGCAACGAACCAGTTCAATTGTCTCGCCTATGCTAATAGAGGCTTGTAAGAGCAACTGTCCTCCGTTCAATCCATTGTCGACCAATTTGTCTGTAAAGCGGGATAATTAATTTTTTCTATAATCGAAATGGCATTGTTTTGATGTGGTAAACTCAATTGGATTTTGATTTTTTTTATTAATTATTTCTCGATTTGTTTCATTATTGTAAATGGATTTATTCATAATTTTTTTTGGTTGATTCAATAAATAATACTGCAGTGAGGGGGATGCCGAAGGCAACACTTGTAATTGGAGTGAAGTAATAAGGTAGCGTATTAGAAGGTGCAGCTGGATCACTTCCTTCTCAGGGAAGCGTTTCTCGTAGTTCTAAACCATCATTTGTTAGGTGATTTCTGTTGGTGATTTCAAGAACCCCTTTTCAAAATATTGTTTGGTCGCTGATCGATTTATCACATTCCATATTTGAGATCAGCTCTCTCTTTTAGCAGATCTTGACATGGTCTGGTTCGATTCGATCATAAAGATAATCAGATCGAACCAAGATTTTTGTGTATTTAGTAAGTGGAGCTGTCTGGTTCGGTTGGTTTGGTTCCAACTAATGATATGTTCAATCTTAACACTTACAAAATAACATAGTCCAATTTAAAAATATACAAATAAAAAAATTGTCTAATAAAATTCATTAACCAATGTATAAAAATTACCAAAAAGTAAATAATAAGACTACAACATCAGTGATCTTGAGAAGTAAAGATGAAGTCGTGACTTGTGAGAGGGAAGTGGTTGAAAAAAAGGACAACAACTAAACCTAAATAATAGAATGAGTGAGTGTTAGATGAATTATGAAGTAAAGTTGGGTTTAACCTGAAATTTGTAGGAAAAAAAATATTTTGCGCTCAAGTTGGACTTGGTCTTTGGAGTTGGAGATTTGGGCTCTTACAGTTGAGGAAATTATTCCGACAACTATTTTTTAACTTTCAAATTCAATAATCAGGTTTTAACTTTATTATTTCACAAATCAAGTTAATTATATAATATAATATTACTAAAGTAATAACTAATTTATCATTACATCACCGATATTAGAAGGAGAGAAACTTTCAAATATATCATTAAACCTCCTTCTTCATCCACTTTCCGAGAGCGAGCGAGCGAGAGAGAATCGCTTATTCCACGTTCGTTGAGGGAGACTGGAAATCGAAGGACTTCATCGCTAGTGAAGCATTTCTATATAAGTTATTAGTTCATCATTTCACCATACTTTTTTTTCACAATAGTAGCTTCTTTTGAACGCAAAATCCTTATAAACCCACATCAAGATGGTTTTATCAAGGAGTGTCGATCGTTCGAATAAAAATGGGGCCAGTAAACGGCATAATAATAGTAAAGGAACCAAAAGAAACTTGATCAAAAAAGCCAATACCACCGGGTCATATGTAAAATTGAATTCGAAGAAGGTAAATCAATTCATTGTTAATTCTTCCATTTAAAACCTATTTTATGGAAGTGTTAGAGCATCTCCAAGAGACTATTTAAACATGAAATGTTCTCTATATTAAAGAGCCAACATTTAAAATCATGCTACAATAAACTCTTTAAATTAATATTTTAATTTAAAGATATGCATTCAAAAAGTTTCAATTTTCAATTTTCAAGTTTCAATTTTCAATGTGAAAAAAGAGAATAAAAGTCAATAGACTTATGTTTATTATAATTAGAATAAAATATTTATATTTATAAGATATGATTAGGGATACAATAATAATAATTTATAAAACTGTAGGGCTACAATTGTCATTCACTATTAAATTTACGTGTAATTAATATTAATTTTTGTAGAAAGTTTAAGAATGAAAACAACTAATTGAAAGTTGGAACTGAAAATTTATTTAAAAACAAAGGAACAATGGTATAATACTGAAGAAATATTGGTACAAGAATAGTAGAAATTGAATAAATATTTGGGAACAAATGAACAATTGTATAATAATTAAAAATTAGTAGTGTTGCATGAATATTGAAATATGATGAATTTGGTTTGCCCATCCCTATTTATAAACTCCGAATTCGATCTTGTACAATGAGGGCAATGCAGATATGTTCTGTCATTTTCCTGGTTATTTCTCACCATTTTATGGTCGGGGTACTGTCTTTGAGACATTATGTCGAACATCTGGTCTTAATTTTATTTTGACACGCATTGACATATATTGTGTTGTTAGCGTCCAGGTTGAGCAATCACTTCGTTACTCACACAGGTGGTGCATGGTTGTCATCCGCTCATACCGTAAGATGTTGGGTTAACTCGTACAACGAGTGCAACCATCGTGTTTAGTTGTCATCGTTGAGTTTGGAAACCTGAGTAGACTGTCGGTGATAAGCCAGAGGAACATGACGTTGACGTTAAGTAATCAATGCCCCCCTTATGCCCCTGCAGCCAAAATCAGGTACATAATTCAAACACCCTTTATTCTCGAAGGAACACGTGGATTAATTGTTTTGACATTGTCTGATGGTGCCGGAACTGTTTCCAATGATCCCGAGTCTCCTACTCCTTTCTCAGAAAGTGTGGTAAGTTGCAAATACAAAACCTTCCTTTTGAATCCAAGCTTCAGCTAAAGCTCGAGCCGAAGATGAGGGTGAAAGTTGGGGAAGAAGATTCGGCTACGGAGAAGGAAGCTTGTTAGGGAATCCTGCAGGTTCACTGCTGACTTGTTACATTTAACATTTATCATTTCTTAAAAACATCAATATGTTCAATTAATTATCCATCTTTTGAATTTAATTACATGTGTGGTTCATCTGTTCTATTAACTCCATCATACTTGTTATCAGATCAGCAAAGCATTCTCATAATGAATATAAAGTAAACATAGGTGAACCAGAGACTCAATAAGACTTAACGGCAACTTAATATTGAAAGATATTTAGATAAATACTATCAATAATTTATTGATCGATACATAAATTAGTATGCTTGATGGGCAGAATTAGATCCTGCAACCTGGACAATGTTTGAGTTTCTCAACAAATCTAGGGAAGTTAAAGAATATGGAGGAAGTATAACATCCATGTCGTTGCCAGCCTTTTCTAGTGGGCTTGTAACTGGTGCCACCTGCATTTAATAATAAAAGAGGAAACTTTACTTTGAGCCAGCAAGCCCTTCAATTAAAATAAATAAAATGTGCATAATTTTGACAAATGGGCGAAGGCGAGAGATACCATATCGAACCATTCAATAAAAGCTTAAACTATAAGACCGTGAGGACAAGATTCAGTTAAACCTTTTAGACCGGGCAGTTCATCAGTTAGAAGGAAATGTCTCTTCCTCAAGTTACAAGTACGAGAATGAACTAATTGCTCCCAAATTTAAAGATGGATCGTACCTTTTTTGGCTGATTGAAAGAATTTTCATCCTTCACATTAGTAGATGTCAATATAGTCTTTGCAGAACCAGTTTCTTGTATGGTGTTCCCTTCCAACCCATCAATAGAAATCTTAAGAGTTACTCGGTTGCTCCCAAAATTCACAACCTGGACAAGATACTTAGCATATGAACACAAAGTAAAAGTGACAATGGATGCTCGTAAGAGAGAGTTGTATTGAATATAAGTGTGTTTTAATACAAGACCGAAGATGAAAAGGTGTCTAATAAATGTATTCACTGCCTATGCTAAAATTAGGGTGAAAAGGTGTCTTATATCGACAGCAGTTTTACATATGAAACTATAAAGGCATGTTTGTTATGCAGTATTGAACGTCATTGCACACGATAATTGTCTTGGACAAGATTTTAACCTTTTTTTCCTCTTTAATCATGTCTACTACTATCTAGTCCAGCCTATCACAGACAGTAGGTTTTTTTTGGCCATCCTGCACAGGCCTGCGGCTCACGTTATGAGCCCAGCCCACTTTGACACCACTACACTCCTCCAATTAGACATCATTTACAGGTGATTTACAGTGCCCTACTTCTGGCAGTTTGATGTAATACACAGTAGAACAGAAACAAATTTGAACAGGTAATTCTTGTATACTGATACTATGTAGTTATAAGCAGAATTTTAAAGTATCTTGTGAATCCAGAAAGTATTCAAACCTTAATCCTCAAATAATCCTTGTCGTCATTTACATTTTGCCAAGAAATAGCAGATGAAATAAGAGAATTTGAGGGATTAGCTTGCAGCGTGGAATTGAGAAGAATTGCACCATTCGAGTCTTTGAAGAAATGCTGCATCCAGTAACTAGGAGTTCCATATCTCTGTGAAGAGTCGAAAACAATTGCATCTGCATTGAACCTAAACTTGAAACAGAACCTCTTTGTTAAGGACACTCATCATAGACCAATATTCAGGCACACAGAAATTAAATTTACCTCCGATCATTGGCATTCACAAACAAAGGTGCGTTACTCGCCATTTCAACAGCATCACTACACAGGAAATCAATTGTTGTTATGTCAATGTATAAATAAATGCAACCATCGAAGCAGTAGTGTAATACAATGAAAAATTGGCATACCTATTCCTCTCTAGCCCGATAAGGAATCCAGCTTCGGCAAGTGCTTTCAAAAGACTTCCACTACCCGCATCTTGTCCAGTTACATCATACTCGCTCACAAAAGCCTGTAATTCAGCAGACTTGTAAGAACCATTACCCGAAAGAAAATAAATCCTTAAAACAGTTGAGAGACACCTCAGAGCACCTTTGGACCACTACGCGATGTATGATCGAAGTTGTGAGCCATTGAAAACATAGATTTTGCATCCGTATAAACCTAACCAGAGAAGCAGAACCAAATCTTATGGCATCCAAAGGATATGTGAATTCTGAGAGTAATTTAGTATGTTGAAGTTGAAAATCTTACATGAAAATCATATAAATCAGCAGGGTGATCCAATTGTTTAGAAGACCCGTCACAGTTTGAGATTATTTTGATATCAGGATAGATGCATTTTATTGCAGTGTAAAACTTGAGGTAATTTCCTAATTCATGTGAAAATTTGAGTTAGTTGAAACTCGGAAATTAAATGCAATCATTTTCTCCCTCTTCTAACATGTAAAGATTGAATAACCAAGCAAAAAGAATAAATTTGTAGGAAAATGCTTCTTACCTCGATAATTTTTCTTCCCACAATCCTGATTCCCAATGGCGACGTATCTCAAATCAAAGGGTTCTGGGTGTCCCATTGTAGCTCGAACAGAACCCCATGTAGAGGCAGCATCTCCTCCAGCAAACTCAATAGCATCAAGAATGTTCTACAGTAAAAACAATCAATATTCCAAGATGAGATAGTAGATTTCTTCAAGCTTCACAAAGCTATTTGAGCATCGAATTACTCGCATGGCATGCTTGTTTAGTAAGGTCGACTGAGCAGTACTAGATAATATTAAAGAAAATGAAGCAGTTAAAATCATGCTTACATGCACGAAAGGCAAAATGACGGAAGTATCGACTTGATCATTATGACTGATTCCTGAAAATCAACGAAGTACGGAAGACCAGTATATTACTGGAAAACAAGAAAAGATAGTAATCGAAGTCGACGTGTTTATACCATTATTGAATACCCAAACTGGCAATGCGCCTAAATCCTCTGCAAGCTGTAGAAAGCAGAACAATAACATACATATGAAATGAGAAGAATACATCAGAAATTATTGAGAATTTTGTTATGCTGCATGGGGATCACACATTACTTGAAGATACTCAAAATAACCAAGTCCATCGTCAGTCCAATATTGCCAAACATCACCGAAATGTCCAGGTCTCTCTTCCCATGGTCCAACTGTTTCTTTCCATCGAAATGCATTCACCAGCCATTCTCCTTCAACGAAAGAACCACCTGACAAAAAGCAAGATAAACAAGCTTTTCAGAATCTGGGTTTTGTTAGTTTAAACATCATTGTGCAAACAAGTTATATACTGCGTAAGACATTAAAAGTTACAAACTAATATTTTAAGTACCTGGGAACCTTATAAATCCTGGCTTCAAATCTGCAATCATGTCGAAAAGATCATTACGAAAACCATGTCCCTATGCCAAGAAATAAAATGAAGTTAACATCGAGTTACTTAATGAAATATACCTCACACTGTCAAATCAGAACTCAGAATGGGCTTAAAATTTATAATATTTAGAAGTTAAAACCACCATAAATAAATAAATAATCAACTACCGAGATCAATCATAGCGTAAAGTATCATCTTTATTTTGAGGAGAAACTATTGAATTTAAACACCTTGTGTGTGTCCAAAGGCATTGCTGATACTTGATCGATCCATATAACACCCTTTTTTGTCGTCGTTAGCTGCAATCTTGAATTATGATCTGTTCCTTTTGCTTCCAATGGAACTTCCACCTTTGTCCAGTTTGAAACATCAGCTCCTCTGTAGAGGAAATTATGGATATAAGATATGAAATTCATAACATCAGAGGAGTAGAAATTATGAGCTATGCTCACATGATGTTGGCTGTGGCCAGTGTCTGCAGTCCATTTGAACCAATAAATGAAACAGATATATCGAGGGGATTCAACGAACGCACATAAAAGGTAACTTTATATTTCTTTCCTTGTTCAATATTCTGCAAGAACAAGATATAAAAAATAAAATAAAATGATTATCAAGAGTTACAATAAAACCTTAGTTTGGCTAAGCTTGAATAAAAAGAAAAAGTTCATTTCCAAACATTTGGATAACTATCTCCTTACTTCTAAGTAAACGAAGATATGGGTATTTTTTAAACTAACTTTTACCTTACGGTCAAAAGAAGCAACTTAAATTTTCTAACTTAGACGCAAAAGGAAAACTTATTTTTTTTCTTATTTACTTATTTATGAACTTCTTAAACTTGGGAAAACATTCTCTCTCAGTCAGAAAACACAATTTTAGAGTATTCAGCTATGCTATCCCTAAAACTTAATAGACAAATACGAACACTTAACACATGAGGTAGTGTGCTCTTGTAATATTATGAGGCATAGAAAATTTCACACATGATCTAGTCGTACTACAGTACATATTAAGTATGTATAGTGTAGATTAATCAAATAGGTGATAAAATAATCACTTTTAGATATGGCTATATCTTGGAGGCTGAAAAGGAAACTTTTGCACAATGTCAAGATATCAACACTGATCTGAATATACCACCATGTTATTAATTCATGCTGATTCTCCTTACTAACTAAATGAATTCTGTCTAAATCTTGCACATGCCGAAGAAAAAAGACTTTCTTATATTTTTCTTTTTATTAAGTTCTTTCTTTTTTGTTGCATAAATATAGAGATTCGTTATTTATATAAGACGACAATTAGGGCTTGTTTAAAATCAACACAAATCTGGGAAGTAGGGAAAAAAGGTTCTTACCATGCCCCAGAATCCAGGATTATAAACACCAACTCCTCCGGCTGGACAGATATTGTCACCATCCTTATCACACAGCACCTCCATTTGAAGTGCGACTTCATTTCTGTCAAAGCACGAAGCACGCTCTGTTGATACAATTAACAATGATTCGTCCCCGAGGATGGACCAAGGATCAATATTTGATGGAGTGTTCTGGCCCCCGGCTTCAAAACCTGGAGATAATCTTATTATTAGAAAACATCCGGAAATCTGCAAGTACTATAATGTTTGTTGCTAACTAGGAACACATCATGCAGTCCCAGAAAGGAAGGGACCAGGGAAATTCTCATTACTCAAGTAGACAGGGCTTATTTTCACTTAATAGAAGCGCCAGATCCATTATAGCACTTCCATAAAAGCATAAATCTGAGTGAGGATATTCATCCCAATTTTTTTTAAAGATCCACGAGAAATAGATTAAAATTCGAATAGTTCAGAATCCCCTAATTTCTAATGGATGAATGGATGTTTCATTCCAAAGTTGCTGCTTTCTGAATACTTCCAACAAAATTTAAACTGACCTCTGTTATTGACAAGCTCCGCCCACAGCCCCCCGGCGCCAGAATGATTAATCTCCTGAATAACATATTGCCAATTGTATGACATTAGGGTAAATAGAAGTTCCATATGCAAGAAAAATAAAGTAAAGATGTTAAACATTCAAGGAAATAGTAACACTAGATGGAATTTTAATAGCACAAAATGACATATTTTGAAGAACCGAATATAATTTCATCCAAGAGTGAAAACTCACCTCGAATGAAATTCCAAACATTGTCTGTGGTATCTTTGTTGCTGAAATTTGAGAAGCATTTACAAACAACCATGCTGTCTGGTTGGCACCAATCTCAGTTGCACAGCATTGAAAGGAAGCATACAATCCAATGAAAAAGAAAAGCAGAAATCCATAAATCCAATGATTTGCATCCATTTCTTACAATATTCAACGTCTCAGTAGCCTATTTAAGCCAAAATTAAAAAGTCCTATTGTCAGCACTTATAAGCAACAAGAAAGTGGCAACAGAAAATGAGCAAATTCAGTTATCTTTTGATCACTTGAGCAATAGAAAAGTAGTAAAGGTTAAACAGAATCACAACTTGTCAACTGCTAATGGACAAAGATTAGAAAAACATCTGCCCCAAATTATAACATCAACGAGTCTTGTTAAATTTACAGGAGAATCAAGAAACGGAATCATCGATCAAGTCATAAAAGTTTGCTTCAACGTAAGGAGGCTCATCCATTTAGGCAGTACAAGTTTTTGGAATTCTTTCTTGAAAATTTCATTGTTGACCCTATTTCTTGTAATCAATCATTGTTGCCCT
>CAIGRF010323852.1:43123-53454 GCA_903798235.1 Fraxinus ornus | reverse complement strand
TCTCGAGTTCAACATTATCATGGCTCGACTTGGGACTGTTCTAATTTAACAACATAGACAAACTTCATCGACGAATGTTTTGATCCACGCTTACCGTATTTTGAATGATTAATTCAACTTAATCCCATTTTCGAAATTTGGAAATTAAACACATTAATCTAATAAGATTAAATACAAGTTGTTGATTGGATTTTTTATTTTTCTTTTTCTTTTTTCAAAAACGGGGAGAAAAAATGGATTAAAGAAATGCCAACTTGAGTTTCCACTTTATAGCCCAAATGATGCATGAGATGCACTGGCAATGCAAGTTGTCTTTCCCCATTCCGAGGCTTAAAAAAACAGCAAATTGGATGTAAAGTTTCTCTTGAAGTTAACTTTTTTTTTTTAATCATTTGATTTAAATTATTCAAATTTAATACTTATAGGAATAAAATATATTGTCACATCCTTTTATGTTATGTATTCAAATTTAAGTTACTAAACGTTTAATTTAATGCTCAATTAACAAGAAATCATGAGGTTACATGCCTAGTTATTGACAATTATGGGAATATGGGTCAAGACACTTGTAAATTGTGTTATTTCAATAATGATTTGTTTGGTACGATGAATTAAGTATAACGAAGAAGGAAGCCGAATAAATATTTTGTTCATTGTTTTGTTCAAGCAAATCTAATTTTTAAGTATTAAAAAAGTGTTATAGGCATAGTTGGTACGTAGCGTATAATGGATTTTATTTTAACTTATTCTTTTTCCTTAATTTTTGAACAATATGATTGAAATAGAATTCAAAAATAATTATCTTTTCTATTTTGTAGGTATAATCCCCAAATCATGACATGATCAAACTCACTCAAAATTGTAAAATTGACCATTCGAAGCAAAATTTGATTTAGCTAGATAACACGTGATTATATGAGATCCGAGTCATTTTAGAAAGTTAGAAAATGTATTACCAAATACTCGGTATAAAAGATACAATTTCATTCATATAAGCAATAAGAAGTTTGTGATTATTATTATTATTTTGTATTCATATCTCGAATATTAGTAATTAGATGATGAACCACGCATCATTCCTCGTTAGCAGTTTAGCCTATGATATATTTGGAAACATTTTAGTCTCACGTGCTCATCTTGGTCCATGGACGACTCTAGCTTATTTTGAGATGAGTAATCGGTCCGACTAAACCTAGCTCGTATTTTTTTTTCAACAAACAAGCTCGTTTTGGTTCTTATTTTATAAATTCGTTCAAAGTAAATGTTTGCTCATTTTTTACTTTATTTGTTTAATTTCTTTTAAAAAAAAAATAGAAGTCGACTCTACTCGGCTCAGCCTATGGACCACTAAAGGGTCGAGTCGAGCCTATAATTTAAACACGAGTCAAACTCGGGTGTCTAAGGTCGATTTAATCCATTGTCATCTCGACTTTAACCAAATGAAAAAGGGATGGAANTCTAAGGTCGATTGAATCCATTGTCACCTCGACTTTAACCAAATGAAAAAGGGATGGAACTTATTTTTTTTTTTTTCCCACAGATTTTTCATTCTAAAGAAAATAATAATAATAATAATGTCCTGATTGAGACAAGTGGCAAGACATGAGATGTGACCGAACAAACCAGTTTTAGGGAAGAATTCATTGAACACAGCAAATATATTATAATATAATTATATACATGCACATTGATATAACTTCGACTCCATTGCAAAACTACTGTGAAACAACCAAAAAGTGCTTATTTTCATCTTTTTTTCTCTCTTTTTTCCTCAACTACTGTTGGGGTTTCTTCAGAAAATCTTGGCCTATTTTTCCCTTGGAATGCAAATCTTGGCTTATAATCTGATCTGGGTTGTATTGTTTTTGGTGAAAAGTTTGATCTTTTTTTCTCTCTTTTGGGGGTTTTCTTGTGAGAAAAAGCCATGCCTGCTCTTGTTAATTACAGCGGTGAGTAATTATCTGAAGCTCTTTCTTTATGAGTTATTTGATGTAAATTTTCTTGATTTGTGCTATGGATTGATCTGGGCTTTTTTGAATTATAGTAAATATGTTGAATTATTGTGAATAAACATTTTTTGTACTTTGAATAATCGAACTATGTGATCGATGTGGTCTTCTGATGCTTATATTATCTAGATTTGAATATGCAAATGTAAGATTTAGAAAGTTAAAAGAATTTTTTCCCCTTGTATGTATGCTTAAGTTAGTTTGTAGGGATTTTGTATATATTAATTCAAGTTATTTATATGGAGAATATCAATTATTTTGTGTTTTGATGATCATAGATTCTTAAATTGATTGAGCTGATCAGAGGTGAAAACTGGTTAGAAAGTTCTTGAACATATGTTTCATCAAAGAAAATAGATTTCATTATTGATGGAATGTAGCAAGTGGGGAATTTGGATTATTATTAGTATTTACTTGGCGTAACTTAAATCAATGAAATAGTTTTCCCTTCTTCAATCGAATAAAACAAAAGGGGTTTGATTATTATAACAAACCTCATTTAGTGATTCTTAGTATTTCTGTTTATAGAAGATCAACAAGACAAATTTGCCTGATGTCATATCTTTGCCTTTTTTAGGTGACGATGATTTCTATAGTGGGGGTCCTTTTTGTTCCGGAGATTCTGGCATCGTGTTATCTATTGGTTCCCATGTGGACTTATACTGCCCTCCTAGAAAGCGTGCACGAATCAGCGGCCCATTGGTTGTCGAAGGGAGTGTATTTGAAGATAAAAGACCATCCATTGATATGCTCCCAGATGAATGCCTATTTGAGATCTTTAGACACTTGCCAGGAGGCCGAGAGAGAAGTGCCTCTGCTTGTGTTTCAAAGCGCTGGCTTACTGTCTTGAGTGGGGTCCGCAGTGCTGAGTTTTACCGGAGCAAGGCCCCACGGGGACAATCAGATGATATGAACGTGGATCTGGCCTCAAATAACACAGAATCAATCTCTGCAGATGAGGATCTTGAAGTGGAGTGTGATGGATATTTAACGAGGTGTGTGGAAGGGAAGAAAGCAACAGATCTTAGGCTTGCTGCTCTTGCCGTTTGTACTTCCAGCCGTGGTGGAATTGGAAAACTTTCGATCCGAGGAAGTAATTCTATTCGGGGTGTTACTGACCTTGGTTTGTCAGCAATTGCCCGTGGTTGCCCTTCCCTCAGGTTTCTTTCATTGTGGAACATCCCTTCAATTGGTGATGAAGGTCTATTCGAGATTGCAAGGGAATGCCATTCATTAGAGAAGCTTGATCTTTGCCAATGTCCTTCAATTTCAAACAAGAGTATGGTTGCAATAGCAAAAAGCTGTCCAAATTTGACTGCGTTAACAATTGAATCTTGTCCAAACATCGGCAATGAGAGTATACAAGCGGTCGGGAAATATTGCACCAAGCTACAATCCATTACAATCAAAGACTGCCCATTTGTTGGGGATCAAGGCATTGCAAGTCTCTTGTCATCGGCTTCTTCTTTGACAAAGGTGAAACTTCAAGCTCTTAACATCTCAGACTACTCTCTTGCTGTAATAGGGCACTATGGGAAGTCCATTATAAGTCTTTTCTTGAGCGGACTTCAAAATGTTAGCCAAAAGGGCTTTTGGGTGATGGGTAATGCACGAGGTCTCCAAACACTGTCATCTTTGGCAATCACTTCATGTCGGGGGGTAACAGATTTGAGTCTCGAAGCACTTGGAAAGGGCTATCCGAACTTAAAGCAAATGTGTCTTCGAAAGTGTTGCTTTGTGTCCGACAATGGGCTCGTTGCTTTTGCCAAAGCTGTTGGCTCTCTTGAGAGCTTGCAATTAGAGGAGTGCAACCGGATCACCCAAGCTGGGATTCTAAATGCTATTTCTAACTGTAATTCCAAGTTAAAGTCTTTTACCCTGGTGAAGTGCATGGGAATTAAGGATCTATCTCCTGAGACTCTAATGCTTTCTCCATGTGAATCTCTTCGATCATTGTCCATCCGAAGTTGCCCGGGATTTGGTAGTACTAGCTTGGCTATGCTTGGGAAGTTGTGTCCACAGTTACATCACTTGGATCTCAGTGGGCTCTGTGGGATAACAGATACTGGTCTTCTCCCTCTTCTGGAAAGCTGTGAGTCGGGACTCGCTAAGGTCAATCTTAGTGATTGTGTGAATTTGTCGGATGAAGTGGTATTTTCTCTAGCCAGGTTGCATGGTGCAACCCTTGAATTGTTAAATCTTGATGGTTGCCAGAAGATTACGGATGCAAGTTTGGGGGTGCTTGCGATCAACTGTCCGTTGCTCAATGATCTTGATCTTTCAAAGTGTTCAATCACTGATTCTGGTGTTGCTGCTTTGTCACGTGGAGTGCAATCAAATTTGCAGATTCTTTCCCTATCAGGCTGCTCAATGATATCCAACAAGAGCATTACCCCTCTTAAGAAACTGGGAAGGACATTAGTGGGGTTGAATCTCCAGCATTGCAATTCCATTGGGAGCTGTACAATTGAGCTACTAACGGGGAACTTATGGAAATGTGACATTCTCTCATAAGCGCATACAATATGTTTCTGAGTGGAGGTTTGTCATCTACTACGGGAATTTAGGTAACTCAGTAGACTCGGTTGTTTTCCATGGTTACCGTGGCAGATTGTTTTTATCAACCCATTTTGTAGGCTTCTTCATGTTCAAAAAGCCTATTGTTACTTTTGAGTCTCATACGGGAGACTTCTTTTTTTACTGCCTATGGTTTCATGTGAATACAGTTACCGCGTCCTGCTTATGAGTTTCCTCCTATTGTGCGGTGCAGACTCCACTTTGGTCACATTAAAGTCCCAGCTGTTCACCTTCAACATGCGTACCCCCATCACTCTGTCTTGCTTGCTGCATAGTACATTGTATCTTAAATAAAGCTTTCTCTAGTTTCTCTCTCTCGAGTCTGCTAGGGAATGCATCGTGTCTTTAAAAGTCATCTTTGTTTTGGAAACTCTATACGAGTTTCATCTCCATCCTCTATAACGTATGGTATTTCGGGTCGTATTCAGTAGATGCTTTGGGTGATTCAGGAGTTTGGGTGTCTTTGACATGGATTTGGCCATAGCAGCCTCTTTAAGGTTGTTTTTTTACTGCCTAGTCCTGGTTTTTGATAGGATCCTACGGTCCTGTTTTTTAGGTTCCCTGCTCTTATGGGTTGTACTCGTGCATCTACTGCAAATAAATGTAATAATGGAACTTGTTTTTGTTTATGCAGCAATTATATGTATATTTTGCTGTTCCTCTTTTAATATATGGTGTTGATTGATCTAGGAATATAGGTTAGCCCGAGTTCAAATTATGTTGCAAATAATAAGTTTACACAGCAACAAGAATTCAACAATAAGTCGACAAGACATCACTTCGACAAAAATCCAAGTTGTAATAATAAATTGAGAAGGCAACATTGTCAATAATGTAACATGCAGTATTTTTCAATATTTAATTTTGAAAACAGTATACCTCCTATTTGTCTCCAATTAAATTGTAATTCTAATTTCACCCTTAAGTGTATCCCTACTAAAAAAATTGACCATGATATACAAATTATGGGGAAAAAAACTATAGTATTATTCTGAAATAACTTTCCTCTGAATGAACAAGAATGAATAAAATTATGCCGTTAATTATCTTTAATACTAGAATTTCAATCAAGGCAAATACCGGTCAACATGCAGTTAGCTTCAGTGGTTCTATAACACTAGTCTTTGTGGTATTATGTAATATGTTCAATTAAATGTGATATTATGTAATTCATGTAATTGTACATTTCATTTAATGATACTCAGTATCACCTAAACTGATATTGTAACAACAATTGTTCTTAAATAACGTTACTCTATTTTTCTTACAAAAATGGAAGCATATAAAGTATAAACATTCTTTGGCTCAATTAAAAAATAAAACAAGAAATCCCACTCAATGTAAAACCTTCATATTTACAACAAAATATTGCTCAAGTAGCTTTGATTAAATTAACAAAAAGTCTGCACGTACAGGGAAATTCAACAGGAAAATGCACAGAAAGAGGTAGCTCCTGTCTTCCTGTGCATTTTTCTGTTGAATTTCCTGTACTCATAGCATATCTCTAAAATTAAATACATGACGGTCAAAAAGTAGTTACAGAAAATATCTATAGGAATAAACACGCGTTGGTTCAGTTCGATTCAGTATCAGTCCAGTTGGTCCATATTTTGCAATAAAACACATGAGATAGTTGTTTTATTAACAAGAAGCTATAGGAGTCTCTTGCAAGAAAATTGAACGCGTGCTAACATCACTCGTATCTTCATCCTCTGCGTCCCAAAGAAATCGAGCATACGAAGCCATAACATAACTACATCATCAAAATTGTACATGTGTTAAGACTTTTCAATTAAAAAAAAAATGTAATATCAATTAAAGAAAAATATTAATGGTTACCTGTCATCAGGAGCTGCTTCAACTGCTCGATTAAATAAAATATCTGCACGCTCTGAGTCTTCATATTTTAGCCATATTAAATCAGCGTATAATGACAGGACACTTCCATCTCCAGGGTTTGCCAATAATGCTCTCCCATAGTACTCTTCTGCCTTCACAAAATCCCCCCTAACCTGCTTCGATAAGTAATTCGTTAGACGAGACTTGAACGTAAAGGTATCGTATTTTAGTGCACGTTTAGTGATGTATCGAGCATGCCTAGATCCATAAAAACGTACCTCTTTCAAGAATCTTGCATAATTACTTAGAAATAGTGGATTCTCTGGGTTAGCTGTGATCAAATTCTGGTAATACAAATCCATACTTTCACTTCCATAATTCGAATTCCAATACTGAGAGCTACCATCATTTCCATCTCCACCACCACCACCCGGTGTTCCTCCACTCCCACCACAGTGTATACTGCCGCCACCGGCTGCCACATCCTCCACCAAATCAAGTCCAGAATTAGATGACAAAAAGAAAGTACCCCCAGTATAAGGCCCTACTTCTTCTTCTTCTTCTTCTTCTTCTTCTTCTTCAACTACAATGGTGGAAAGCAAGTCATGCATATTGCAAGTGCATTTTTGTGTAGGTTTTGATGGGATTTTGAGATCTTTGAGGTCGGTTTCTGAAAGAGTTCTTGACATGATCTTCTTAATGGATTCATCTAATGAAGCTGTCGAGTTGGATGATGACAGAAAAATTGTTGAAGATCTTGACTTAGGAGTTTGATGAATGAAATCTGGTTCTGGGGAGGGTTCCTTTGAGTGTGGAATCGATGAGTTTAGTATAGGAGTTGAAGAGCTACGGAGAAGCATTTTTTCTCTCTTTATCGCCGAAATTCGACCTTTGAATACAACTGATGTTATGCTCTAGCGAGAAATTCTCTTGTTCCAAACAAGAGGGGTTGGGTATTTATAGATGGAGTCTCACTCGAGGTTTCATCTTAAAAGTTCAACTTTATCAAGAGGAGTAGCTCAAACTTTTACGTGTTGGTCTATATTTCCGTATTTAATTTGACCATATTTCAAGTTTTAACCATACATTTTTCAATAAAACAATATTACAAGCAAATCCAAATTTTTAAATTTTTTAACCACACATTTTTCAATATAACATTATTGCAAAATGTATTTTTTTAAGAAAAATGGGGATCGAGTAACTCCATAATGTCACATGACACTCTATCATTTGCAAGTTTAAAATACGATCAACTTTTTCATCCAATATTTTTCACTATATCATATTATTAAGATTTTGCTACTTCTACATAAGTAAGTATATATAATGAATTACATAATATGATAAACGGAAAAAAATTGAATGAAAAAATTGACTGTATTTTAAACTGACAAATGATAGAATATTATGTGTTATTATATAATAATTATATAAATCTTGATTTACGTGGATGAATTTTAACTTTTGACGGTCCAAAAACAATAAGATCACGTGACATTGGGGCCCACCCAGCCGCCATTCTAATATGAAGTACATTAAGTTGACGGCCGGAATTCATTCAATCACGTGACATTCTTCTAATGCCAAAATCTGTTGGCAATTTTCTATGGATGAGCAACTACAACAAAACCACATGCACTTCACCAGCTTGTGTCGACTTTTCATTTTTGCGTTTTGCCGTCGAACTCGTCCTCAGCCACATTTATTAAAACTCATTTTCCCACAAACTTATTTTTAATTATATATTTTATAATTTTATAATTTTATCAACTTTTCAATGTATATTTCTTTTCTTTTTTTTTATTAAAATCAACTAAAAATCTAAATTTTAACTAGATTAAGTAAAAAAACAAAGTTAAAAGATAACAAAAAAGCAACTTAAAATGGAAGCTAAAAATTAGGGATGACAATAGGACGGGGACGAAACGGTGGCGATCCCCTTCCCATTTATATATTGTTATGTTTTTCATTTTTCTTTCGGAAATTGAATTAATGAGCATGGATAATCAGTTCGATTTTCACATAAAAAAGTTGTCCTAAAGTGAGTTTAAATAAAAATGAATTTTTTAAACAACTAACAACGGGGCTAGCGGGGATTGCGGATCCAGCCTCGCCTCGCCTCGGACAGCACCACGGAGCTCATGTTTGATGGTTTAAATTGTCATCCCTACTAACTATGCTCTATATTAGACAAATTAAGTAACTTGAATACTTTTAGACAATCAACATGTTAGCCTCCCTTAGGGAAGAATTTACAAACGAATTAATATATAAATAAATAGAAATGACTTATAAGTGAATAATATTTTTAATTCAAATAGGAATGTATGGTTGAGAAATGAGATTTAATCATTTCTAAATGATCCCATAATTATTCTAAAATTAACCAATTCATTTCCACTTTTTATCTTCTAGTCTGGTGGTAAATTGATGTCTTTTCTTAGTTTAGTTTATATTTATATTGTTTTGTATTATTTTCCCAAGATTCATGAAAGGCGTGCATATTTTGTGCTAACTTTACATCGTTTATATTCAATTTTTATTCGATGTCGAGCACAAGATACACGTTCAATAGCATTGGTTGAATTTATAGTTATAGCCAAACATTTTGAAATGATACATGTTAAAATGTTAACATGTGTCATTTCAATAGCATTGGTTGAATTTATAGTTATAGTCGGACATCTTGTATAAGTTCTATTGAATATATTTTTAGAGAATTGAGGTTTCATCTAAAAAATGTTTAATTTAGGGCATGTTCAGCATAGCTTTTGAGAAGTTTAATTTTTTTTTTTAAGACTCAAAAGTTACTCTTGAACTCCTTTGATTAATTTTATGAAAACTCAAAGATGTGCATATTTTGTGCTTGCTCTACATCGTTTAGATTCAACTTTTGTTCATTGTAAAGCACAAGATACACGTTCAACTGCATTGGTTGAATTTATGGTTATAGCCAAACATTTTTAAACGATACATGTTAAAATGTTCATTAAAACTTCGTCGGACATCTTGTATAAGTTCTATTGAATATTGTTTGGAAAATTAAGATTCCATCTCAAAAATGTTTAATTTAGGGCATGTTCAGCTTAGCTTTTGAGAAATTAAAAATATATTTAGAGACTCAAAAGTTGCTCTCGGACTCGCTTGGTTAATATAATATTTTTTTTTTTTTTTTAATTAGAAGAACTTTAAGAGAAAGATGATCAAATATAGTTTTCTCTAAAAACTTTTCTAAAAGATAATGCGCTTTTAAGAATTAATTTTTAAACATCAATTAAAGTAAGATCTATCCCACAACAAGTAGAAGCAAAACTAAAAACATAAATCTCTCACGTGTGATTTGCGGACTATTGCACATGGAGCGAGATTTACCCAGTGTGCACTCACGGGTAGCGGCTGCGGATTCCTACGTTTAAAAAAAAAACCTAAAAAACGTTCCCTTTGTAGGAGTTGTTCAATCCCATTTGTAAACCTATTGTTTCCCCCATATTCAGTGAATGTGCATTCTTTACAACAATTATTTGATACTATTTTGTAGACAATAGAAATATATTACATGAGTGCCACTCTTGAAATTTAGTGGCTGGGCTTTTCTCGGGTGGGGGCCCATTCAAGATGCATTTATGAAGTAGAGCCCAATAATGGGTCCCATAAACTAAATTCAGCGGTGGGTTTATGGGTGGTGCTTCAATCAAGGCGTGGCCCGGATCATGCCTTGGATTGTCTCTATTGATGTGTTATGGGTTCATTGCTTGAGACATTTGTAGGCACAAGTAAATATCTTTTTGTATAATAGTGGAGAAAGAAAATAATGAAATGAAGTCCCAATTGTCTTTACTTGGAATTACAATTATTTCCCATTTTAAGGTCAATTTTGGAGGTTTGACTTCAATAATTGTTTTT
>CAIGRF010323852.1:12889-24888 GCA_903798235.1 Fraxinus ornus | reverse complement strand
TTTTTCACTTTTTGATTATTTCGTGCCTTTCGATCTGTACAAAAAAATTATTCCTCGACTTCAAATCGTAACCAAGTCTTGAGATTTACTCATTATTAATAGAGAACATTTTCCGGAATATTTAAAATTTTCAACCAAGTCACGACTATTTCAAGATGCTGCCAGCAGTAGTACATTTTGACTCCACTGCCTTTGACTTGAGGTACAACTAAACATCTTGTAGCTGCGCGATATTTATTTATTTATTAATAAATAATTGAATACAACAGTACCTTTCCTAAGCAAGCTAGAGTAATGGAGGACACAGAAACGACGAAGTCGTTGTACGCCGACAATGGGTACGAAGGAAGAGGCGCCGGCGGAAAATTAAGGAAACCGACGGCAAGGAAGCCACCGTTCACGCCTTATGCCCGTCCGCCGCCGACCAATAATCAAAGCGGGGGCGGCGGTGGCTGGTTGTCGAAAATCGTCGATCCTGCCTGTCGTCTTATAACTGGCAGCGCCACCAAGATCTTCCCTTCATTTTTCTCCAAATCAGCCTCCTCTCCCGCTCTTCCGCCAGCTGAGAACAATGGTTAGTTGTCTTTACACTGACATTAATTTTTGATTTTCATCTGTTTATGTATGTATATATTGATATTATCGATAGCAGCATCTCAATACATTAGGGTTTGGGAAATATATATAATGGAGAAGGGTGAATAGTTGCATCTTTTTTAATTATTTGGGATCTTTTTTGTGAATTAGGGTTTTAAAGGCCAACAATACAGGAGGCCGAAAAGTATATTTTTGTATATGCTTTGTTTTTCATTGGATGCTAAGGTGAAGTTAAAAGAAGTGGATTAGTGTTTCTAGAGTCCAGGCATATACTTTTAGACACTTCCAGTCAAGCACAGTTGAGCTTTGGCGGGTTTATTGTGGATTAATTTACATTAAATAGGGTAATTAGCATTCTTCGAGGAAACAAATTATGTGCGTTCTATTGGATCAAGTTCTAATTTTTTAGAGTAATGCTATCTGTCTTCTTGATGATGCATCATCATGTTTAGGTGGCATTGAATGATAGGTCCAATAACATGGTTTCATATCCCTGCATTTAATTGGACCTATAATTTTATTTCACTTTGTTGCCACAAAGGTTGATGATCATCATTTTATTGCTAAAACTACTGAAACTAATGTGTTACCCCCTTTAATTATAATATTGTACTAAAGTTATACTTATTTATCCTAATTCAGATAAACTTTAGCATTCAAGTTTTTATTATTTGGCCTCGAATATATTTCTGAGAGCCTTAATTGATTCACTTTGTAGACTGCTGATTCCATTACACCTGCACCAATGATACTGGGTTCTATTTAAGTAGGAATTTGGTAGACAAAGGCTTATTGTTTGTGAGATCTAGAATATTCAATTATTTAGATCAATATTGCCTAGATAAAGATGATTTGACTACATGAAAATTATTGAAGGTTACATTTATAAGGGCTACAGAACAGGATTTTTGTTCTCTACGTTGATTGTGACAAGACATGTTTCTCTTGTGGAATGTACACTCGTCATACACATATGTTAATAGAGAGCATAAGGGTGCTCGGCTGATTCTATCTGTGGTTGAAGAGTGGGCTATTCGAAGGTTTGGCTTGCAATAGATTATGGGAAGGAGGGCATCCAAAGGCTGTTTATGATAAACCACTCGTATCTCTTACTTTGCACTTGCATTACGCTCTATGGAACTTTTTGTAGTTTGTACACTACTCAGAGAGACTAACATAATCTCTAAATGGTGAGATCACACTGTAATACATGCATTCCTAATCTGGCTGGATAGTCTGCTATATCTGGAGTAGCAAGAGATTCATGCCAAATACGAGAGTATCTTGGCAAAACTGAAATTGTGAACAGTAAAATTTAAAATTTTTAAGAACAGCAAAATGGGACCCTGAAGCAAAGGTCTGTTTTCTTACCGGAGTGTAATTATATAAATCAATGAACTCATTGAGTTTATTATATAAGATAATTTTGAATATATTTAATTCACGTATTAAAATTTTTATTAGTATGGGCTACAATTACATTTCTATTGTGATAAAATGAAATACCAGAAGCCTTCTTTTTGTGCAATTTCAGCTATTTTCTATTAGTTAGACTGTGTTCTAGATCATTTAACAGTTCATTTATGTTTATTTTCTTCAATAAAATCTTTTCCAATATTCTCTGCTCTCCTTATCACTTTATCATTTAGACTTATTTCCTTTTTCCTGCGCAGATAGGCGGGATGCTGAACTGACAGCAAATGCTGAAGATAGAGTCGAGGGCAACTCAAGTGTAAGTTTGCAGTGTTTGATATTGTTTTTCAATTTTTTATGCTTGATTGCATATGTGCCATGTGATAAGGGGACAATTATTAGTCTATAAAACTTGACATAATTATGTCAGGGAAGTTTCGAAGAAACCCTTATTACTTTTAGAACACAATTTTCTGCATCTCATTTCTTCCCTACTTGACTCCTTTGGAAAGTTCCCCAACGTGATTACACAATGTAAGACCATTTTTTTTTTTGTGGGAAGCATGTAAAGCCAACCTATGATGCACTATTCTATACCTCTTTACATTCAGACCAGGTGTAAGACTTCTATTTAATCTTAAATATCAGAATACCAATCATAAATCTGGTTTCTCACCTTTTGTTTATTATCGACAAATGACATTCTATGGTCACCAGTTCAAGTTCCCTCAGGCCACTGAGGTGAGTACCCGGCCGTAAACTTTAGGGTCCCGTGTGATTAGTCGAGGTGCGCGCAAGCTGGTCTGGACATCCACGGTTATCAAAAAAAAAATTTTTTGACCAACTTTTAGTTCACAAAATTATTTCAGCTGAAGAATAGATGGCATTCCAGTATTAACATTCGTTGAATGAAGTTTAGATTATTATTTTTTTTTTTTCCAAATGAAAATCTACAGCCCTTGATGGAGCTTCTATCTGAACAAGTTCAAAAAACTAAGCCATTGATACAGTTATTACACATGGTCTTGTCTCAATCTGTTCATTATAAGGATTTTTTTTCTACATATTAGAAATTCACAAGTGCATATTGAATGGGGAAAGCAGAATTATTCTCCAGGATTTTTTTTTCAGATGTTAAGATTTGGTAAAAAAAAAAAAAAATGTAAACAAACTTGTAAAAATGTTTTCTTAAGTTTGCTCGATCTTGTATAGATAGCGCGTTCTTGTCTGGTACGGTGATTCACTTACGAAGTTTGCCAAGGTGTGTGGTACTGGTATCCAAGTATTTGGACGATGTTTATCAGTGTGATAGGTGTCCAAGCTGAGTTTCTGGGAAAGCTGATCAGTGATGAGTTGAACTAATGATTGAATGTCCTGCCATCTTTATTCACTGGTTTCTTTTCCTTTATATAGCTTCAAGAAGTTTTTCTTATCAGAGCAGTGAGAAAGAAAATGCTGTTGATCTATGAAATTTAGCCCATGTTTGAGCCCCATTCTTTAAAACTAATTTTTTCACGAACTTATTTTCCACCACATTATCCCAATAAAATAATTTTGCATGTAAACTCAAAAAATCTTCCCTACTTTTTAACAATATATTCTCCTTAAAATCATTTTTTACAAAATCTATTCTAAAAAATGGGGCTCAAACAGGGCTTACTGATTTTTTTTTTATTTTTTATTTTTTAAATTGTAGTCCATATCAATACAACTGTTGATTTGAAATGTGTAGATAAAAATTGACTTTAGTGTTGATAAACGGTTTATAAGCATGAGCCATACATAGGCTTACTTTCCAGAATAAAAGCTTTCCTTGTTTCATTCATACCTTTTGGTTTCATTGAAGCTCTTTGAGTTGGTTCAGCGTATTATAACAACGTCCCTTCTGTTTAAATAATTGTTTGTATTGGTAAGGGCATGTTGAGTACAAGCTCAAAATCACGTTTATGCAGTCTCTAGTAGTCAGATCTGCTGAAAGAGGTGGTCCAAGTGAAGTTGCTGATGAATTGAACGAAGCTTCTGATCACAATGAGTTTGGGCAAGAAAAAGTAAATAGTGACGGTACTTACTTTTCCAAATTCGAGCAGCTGTTGAAGGAAAAAACATTTTCCAGGTAGGCTTTTATTTTTTTTGATTTGTCTTGTTTATTTTTGCTTTTATCACCCCCTAGTAGATATAACCTTTTGTAACTGGAATTTGAACGAAAGAATGGATTCAGTTACGAGTTACGACTCATGGTCATTCGAAGCTGGAAACCTTTTTTTCCCTTGTCAGAGATTTGCATGATTGTTAGATTGAGGCATCTGGAATAATACAGAGCATCATCTGAACATGAGGTTGAGCATATCTTGTAAGGTATTATCATAGTAAGGTCCAAATTAGTAGTGGTTGGGATAGATTTCCGGGCATGATCGTGGTTGATAGAGGATTTGATTGCATTTCTCCGACTAGCTATAGACTTATAGCTTTTGGGAGAAACGGTTTGGTTGCGTCATGCATTCTGCATCAGTTGATAGCTGGAGGTCTTGTGTTCGATTCTCTTAAGGAGGGAGAATGATGAGAAGCATCACCTGAATATGAAGGTGGGCCTATTTCGTAAGGGATTCTCGAAATAAGGCTCATATAAATAGTGCTTGGGGTGGATTCTTGGGTCTGGTCGTGGGTGACAAAGGACTTGATGCGCCTCCCCTTCTAGCTATAGGCTATAGCTTTTGGGAGAAATGGTTTCATCACCCTGTATCAAGGAAGCATCCTTCTTTTTTCCTTAAGACACTTGCCTTTGTTTACAGCACAATTGTGATTCAGTCATTCTTATCTTAAAATGTCAAACATTCTTCAAGATTCTGTCATAATGCTCATCCTTCTGTGCTATGCAGAGAGGAAATCAACCATTTGCTCGAAATATTGAATTCTAGGGTGGATGTGGAGGGGGAGAAGAAGAAACCTGTTGAAGGAGATGCTGAACAGGTTCCGTTGACACAAGAAATTCCTAGAACGTCAGTTGAAGAAAAACAGCAAGACATAAACAGACCTATCATAGGAACTTCTATTCAAAAAGCAGTTGTGAGTGTTTTATGGTATCCCTGATTCGATTGGTTGCAGTTGCACGCATGTTTGCTTCTGTGGCTAGTATTAACTGATGTATACTTAGCTTAAAAATAATATAAATATTTCATATAGGAGAAAATGCATTAGAATGTAGTTCATGGACTACTTTTATCTTCTTGGCACAAATTATATCTTCATGATACTAAACAGGTTACACGGACACACGAAATCCCTAGAACACCACTTGAGGGAAAACAGAAAGACAGAGACAGACATATTGGAACTTCTCTTCAAAAAGCAAATGTCAGTACACTTCATCAACTCCTATCCCATTGATTCATCTCACATTTAGTTCTGCAGCTGTTGTCACTGTTGTATACTTTCCGATAACTGTAAAAATTTATGAACATTTTTCTTTTTGAAGAATGTGTGAAGAGTTTATCTTCATTTCACAATATTTTACAGGTTACAGATGCTGTTGGTGCCTCCCCAATTGATATTGCTCAAGCATATATGGGTAGTCGTACCTCAGAACGAGGCTATGACCCCTATAATTTCATGTCAAAAAGCAAAAAAACTCAACCATTGAGTGATGAACTTGTAACAAAGGCATTTTTGCCAACTCCTTCACCTAAACCATCCATTTGTTGGCCTGGTGCTGAGGTACATGAAGGTCGTGGTTATGTAACACCTCAGAGTCAAAGAGGCAGATATGGGCATCTTGATTTTCCCAGAACCCCATATTCTAGAACCATAGCATCCAAGTCCAGATTCAAGGTATATGAACTTAGTGTTGACTTTTGTGAATTGTGCTTCAATATGCAAGGAGTGATAATTACATTGTCTCCATGATTTTGCTGCTCCAGTTACAAGCTGATAGCAGGATCCAGAATGGATCAACAACTCCCTTTCAGCAATCTCATACATCCATTTATCGGCAGGTACGCATAAAGCCCCGTTTGACAGCCATTTTTTATGGAAAATGGAATTTTGAATAGTGATTTTTAGGAGAATGTACGGTTGAAAATGAGTATGTAGAAAAAAGAGAGATGATTCTCAAACAGGGGCTTAGTTCTTTTAATTAATGCATGCTGCCATAGCATAGTAATTATTGCCACGCTCCATTGGTAACTTGTCCTTTCAAATGCATTATCATATTGTCCTGCATTATGTAATTAAGATTTCAAAATTGAGCCTTAAAAAAAAGATTTTGACTGAATTATGTGATCCCAGTCAGGCTGATAATGCATGCCATTGCCTTCTTCACTCTTTCACATTTGATTTCTATTTTTAGCAGCTACGACATGGATGGATTCTTCTTCATAATGTATTCAAAATAATTTTCAGGAGGAAGGGGGTGATACAGTTGATATCTATGGGTCGGTGGGGCCTATTCGTCGAATAAGGAATAAGTTTGCTTCGGAAGTTCGACCAAGAGGATCTATTTTCCAGAACTCATCTAAAGATGCTCATCCTGAAATGGTAAAACCTAGTCTTTCTAAAGATTTCTTGCCTAGTACAGAAAAGAAACTGAAACATGGTGAAACAAGCAGTGTTTCTCAGTACTTGCCAGAGGAACCAGTGGTAGGTGGCTCTGAACCTGGATTCCAAAATCTAAATCATTCTTCTTCTAGTGAGGCGGTTAGAAAGATATTAGAACACCTTGACAGAAACAAACCTACGCCTAAAGAAAAGGCAGCTGAAATGAAGTTTGCCACTGCCTGGAGGAAAGCTCCTGATGAGGAGGCCTCTGATACTGTTCCCAAGGGAAATATTAGCTCATTTCAGTTTGGAGAACTTGGTTCTCGTAAGAACACCAGTTTTGTAAGCCAGAAGATTCCCAAGAAGCTCAACAATGATAGCAGCAATGCCAATTTTCCAGTTCAATTTCAGGAGAAAGGCGGGAATGAAGTTAATGGGGATGCTAATGAAAATGCCAAAGCTTCTAGTGCCGGAGTCCTTTATCCTAGTATGATCCCTGGTGCCAATGAAATGCCTACTTTTGGTCTTAAGAAAACTTTTGATCCTCAGGTCAAGAATTTGCACGAGGTACTTCGTTTCTATTAAGTTATTGTTTGATCTTAAATTCTTAATTGATGTTAGGTTTTACTCTATACGTGTCAATGTGTAACTTAATTAAATATGTTAGTGGTTAATTTGTCACAGTACTGTTATAAAACTTGATTTCTATAATGACATTAATGATCCAGCTATATAGCAACACTAAAATAATAGCCGCCTAGGCTAAGGGAAGTATCACCTCATGCCTGCATCCTAACAAAGCAGCAATACTCAAATAGCGTTATGGGCAATTAAAATGCTTTTTGGTCAATTTTGTTTGGTACCAACTGAGCCTGGCGTACACTTGTTAAACCCCAAAATAGTAGTGGTTGTTCTGAAACTTGTGCCGTGAAGATTGCTGACTATATACTTTCGCCCTAGTTGATGCTGCAACTTTAATATCAAGATCAAGAAAAACTTGATGATGATTCCTCAGCACTTGATTTTGTGCAGTTTCCATGATGCTTTAAACTGGTCCTGGTTATATTTCTAGTTCCCATGGAATAGGTTGTCGTATTTAATGGATTATTTTTTGGAGAGACTGAATCGATTTTTATTATACTTTTGAAGCAATTATTGAGCTGTATTTTAGAATTTTGAAGCAAAGTTACTAACCAAATTGAGGCCACTATGATTTCTCCTTTGAACTTCGTAATGGCTACACTACTCAGCATGTGAGCTTGATTAAGAAAATATTTTAAATGTTAATTAGACATGCCCTTGAAAACGTACTAGCTCATAAATTTATGGTTTTTCAAGCCTTCTTTCTTCGTACATAATAATTAAATTGGTGAAGCCATTAGGACGTGACCGTTGTAGTTTTGAAATTGACAAGTAGTTAATTGCCTATAAAGTATAGAAGCTTGGCAGCATGAGAGCAGCATAATCAGGAAGAGCTCCTAACTGGATTTGCATTATAGAAGATACTGCTCTGATTTTATCTTGAAAAATTTCAAGATATTGGACATCCAATTGTTATAAACTTGTATCTGGCAGTGTAATACGGAAGTTTATGGTCAAAATTAGCCTGCTTTTAATTGTTGATTTGCTCTATGTATGCTTGCTAATTTCGGATAAAATTTTCTTGTCATTTGTGTAGCAACATTTTAAATGGTATGCTTGGGCAGCTTAAGCAACCTTGTTTTGTTTTATCTTGGTTAGTTTAAATTATTTTGACTTTTTTCAAGTTCGAATAATTTGGAATAGCCATTCCTCAATAGAAGGTTTTAAGTGTAAGATTGAGACAGTAAGGGTAAAAAAATCAAACACTATATGCTTCTCTTTCTATAGCAGTTTGGCTCAGATTCATCGTTTGCATTATTTTGATTAAATATTTGATAATATAATAATATCCGAATCAGGAAGGTTGTGTCTAATAGCCAACTTTCAGTCTTGGAATTGTGACCAATTACTTAATTTGGCTTAATAATGTATTGAACTTTTCGTGCTTGGATTTAGATATGATGAAATCAGATTGTAAGCAGTAGCGACAAATGTATTCCTACCCGTACTTTTTATAGCTTTCAAAACGTAGTACACAACTTGTAGTTTCAACACCTAACAAGCTCAGAATTGCGTTGTTCAGCTGCCAGAAATAAATCATGGCAACTTTACTATGCAAATTCTTGTTTTAAATCATGGCAACTTTACTATGCAAATTCTTGTTTTACGATGTCTTCATAGCACATGATCTTCGTTAAGATTTTGACGTGTTTGGATGGATATGTAGCGGAAAATCGTATTGACAATGTCCTTTTTGCAGAACTCTTTCTTGACAGCTAGCAATGGGCAGAAGGAGTCGACCGGCCTAGTGCCTTTAAAGGATCAGTCGACCCTTTCTCATGGAAGCAAACCATTTTTGCCATCAATATCCATCAACAGGCCCAATCCTCGTGCAGTTTCTTCTGACAATGGCCTGAGCTTCACTTTCCCTGTGTCTGCAAGTTCAGGGGTCTTCTCCGAACCCCCGACTCCTTCTTTCATGCCTTTATTCTCAACAATTGCTTCATCTCAGCCAAAGGATGTGCCTGATGTTCCTTCTTACAGTTTTGGCACAAATAAGTCTACTCCGCGTCTTGTTTTCTCGTTTCCATCCACAAGCAGTACCTCGCCCCCCGATGCTTCTGATCTTAAGTTCCAGTTTGGATCCGATAAAAAGGCCAGATTGTCTTTTAATTCATTTGGGAAAGACACCATCTGCTGCTGATCATGTGGGGCGGTTAGTTTAACTAGTTTCTTTTTCTCCTGTTACTGAACTGATTGATTTTCGTCTTCGACATCTTTAACTATACTTATCAGTGTATTCTTACTGACATTTTGTGACTCATAAGTCAGTTTTACAATTGGCATCTTACTCACTATATTATACTATTCCATGAAAGTGAAATCTTAATAATTAATACGAGTATTTGACAATTTGTTCATCAAGCTTGCATTTTACATGTTTGTCCATGATGTGGAGTATGTAGATTAAGAATATGTAGAAAAATATGTGAATAATTGCAGGATTCGTCTCCTATCTATTGATGGAGTAGTAACTATGTCCCTAACATATTGTTTTTGTAGCATCATTCCCAACTTACTATTTTGCCCGTCTGGCTCCACTATTTGCAAAATTAAAATCCATTTTTATATCGTTAGTGGGTCCCAAGTCAATAATTACGGCAGCTAAGGGTCCGATATTTTATTAAAATGTGGATGAAAATTGCTACCAAACAAGCGCTTTGTAACGTTGTTGGTCCCTACGTCTTAATAAAATATTTAAATGCTGAGCAATTAAAATTTTTATTTAGCCTAGAGTTCCATTTTGCCCAAAATACATTTCTAATCACATATCCTCATAAAATAACACGTAAATTTAAATTTTTTTCCTATTTTTTGATCGCAAATTCTATAAAAAAGTCACTATATACAAGAAAAAAGAAAAGGAAAATTAAAATGAATAAGAAAAGAAAACAATAGTTTAATGGTTGTGTAGTGCATATTGTAATTTAGAGATGTAAAGTATGTCAATAGTTTAAATTGACACAGGTGTACACGGTGTAGGTTGCTCATGGGTTAGCATGATCTGTTGGCTCAGACCCATGCCTGATCATACGAGCCATTGACCCAACTACTTTTCAACTTTTTTTTTTTTTTTTTAGGGTTTTATGACCCAAATTTAGAGATGTCAATGGACCGAGCCGAGCCGGCTCGGCCCATATTTGGGCGAGCTCAGCTCGCCGCCCAACAAGCCGAACTCGCGGCTCGCCGGTCAACGAGCCGAGCGGGTGCTCGGCTCGTACCCGAGCTCGTCCAAAATTTTTTTTTTTTTTTTTTTTTAAAGGTAATATAAGCCTTTTTAGAGGTGGGATAAAAAAAAATTCCGATGAGCCAACGAGTCGGCTCGTGGCTCGCCAAAAACGAGCCGACTAGCCGGCTCGGCTCGTTTGCTACCTCTATTCAAATTTGGTCCAAATTGGGTCTAGAGTTTCGCATTGTGGAGTATTGAACTTGAAAATGTCAAAATAGGTTCCAAAAAAGAAAAAAAAAATGGATTGACAGCGCTGGATGGATGCTTGCTTATCGCTTGAGCGAGAGGAGCAAAATTGAAACAGGAAGTTCGTCGCTCGCCTGTCGCGGAGCCGTCGTTCGAGCGACAGGCTGTCGCCCGCTTCTCGCCGAGGTTTTGTTTCCTTCTTTTTCGGTTTTATGTGATTTTTAATCTAGTTTTCATATTTTAGGTTAATTCTATAGTTTTGACATGTTTCCTATAAATAGTAGAAGAGTAGTAGACTCTTCATTTAGTTTAGGTGGTAGAAAAGCAGTAGAAAATTGTAGAAATTGCATTTTTCTCTTCATTGGTTGTCATTAATAAAATATTCTATTCATCTGCCAATTTTATCTTCTTGTTTACGTTCTTTTAAATATTGTTCTTGTTTATTGTGTGTGCGATCTATATTTCATATCGCGATATATCACCTCCTCGAATCTGTAACATATTTTTTAATTTTTTAAAAAATAAAAAAAGTAAAAGTAAAACAATTAAAGAAAAAGAAATGGTTTCAATGGAACAAAACGACTGTGGGGAATTTTAGTATGAATCCTTATTATTAAATAAAGCAAACAAGAACATATTCTAAAAGGAACAATTCGTACGCACCCTTAAAAAAAAATTCTTTTAATACTTATTTTAACCCATTTTTATTTTTAAAATACTGTTTCCATTCCAATTTTTTTACGATATGTTTTGTAAGATAATGTGTTAAATACTATAAAATTAGGTTACACACATGTCATGGCCTTTTTTTTTCACCATTGTCATCACTATCACTTGCAACACAATGTTTGATACACAATTTGTAGTCCGTTTTCACCCTTACCACGGCTAGTGACACCAACACCATCGGCCTCACACCATCATAACCCCTATCCTTGTATTTTCACCACCACGGGGCCATCACCACCTCCACTATCTGTCATAATTGTTAGTTGCCGTCATCACAACCACAACCACCACCATTCACTATCACTTTCACAATCACGTTGTCTAAGAAACACCACAAAAATCGTCATCATCGTTGCTGCAATTTACATCCATCACAACCTCCACAAAACACAAAAATCCACCATCACAGCCATCACCTCTGCAAAAACTGCCTTCCCCGCATCCATGCCATCCCATCCCAAAATAAATAAAAAGCACACGCAAAAAAATAAATAAATTATTATCATACAAAAAACCAAAGAGCAGAGTTAGCTAGCATTGGGGGTTTCCATATCCAACTCTTCTTGGTAGTGGTGGCAAAAAAGCTAGTCGGTTCGGACGGCTCGGGCTCGGCCCGTAAAAAGCCCGAGCCGGGCCCGGCTCGGGCTCGGTTACACCGAGCCAAGGCCCGGGC
>CAIGRF010323852.1:0-12876 GCA_903798235.1 Fraxinus ornus | reverse complement strand
GCTCGGGCTCGACTCGTTGCCACCACTATCTCTTGGTGTGCAGAATTTTTTTTACAGAAGTTGTACAGACAACACACATGGTGGGATCCGCATATTATTATTATTTTTTTAATACATGTGGGGCCCGCCCCCTTGTGAGGCTGTAAGGCCCCTATTAAGATTCTTCTGACAAGGAAGAATAATTCTTCCATATCAATTTCACATCTGAAATTAGATGGAGGATATGGCGGTGGGATAGTGGTGGGAATAGAGGAGATTAGGAGTGCCAATGAGTCAAGCCGCAAGTAGAAACTTTTTGCTCGGGCTCGACTCGAGTAAAAATGGTTTGAACTTTTTTAGCCCGAGTCGAGTCAGCTCAATTTTTTTAAAAAAAAAATTCATGAAAAATCTAATTTTTTTTTTAAAAAAAATTAAAATTTGTGCAATTTATACGTATTATAAATAATAACTAAATATTAACACATAAAAAAATTACTGCTAAAATTAAAATAATTTTTTTTTTTTTTGTAATTTTCTTTTTAGGCTCACGGCTTGGGCTCGGGCTCTGGCTAGAGCGACACTCCAAAATGGGACTCAACCCGAGCATCGTCTCGGTTCTAGCGAGCCGGCCTGGCTCGAACTTTTTTCGACTGCCGACGAGCCATATTGGCATCCTTAGAAGAGATGGTGTTGGGATGATGGTAATGTAAGTTGGGAAGAGATGGCTGAAGGAGTTAGGCTTGCAGGTGGTGAAGTGGTTGGAGTAATAGGAGGTGGTGATGTGGCTAGAACATGGGACGATTCGCTACTCAGCGATCAGTGGGTGGTCTCAAATTAGACAATTTGGTTGGTGGTAGTGATCAGAGGTAACTGGTGCATGGTGGTGGAGACGGTTTAGGGATATGGTGGGTTGAGAAGGTGGTGATGGTTGTGGCCCGTGCAGTGGTGATGATCAATGGTTGGTGGTGGAGGCTATACGATTGTATTTGTGTATTTGATCTTGAACTAGTGCGTGTGTTAGATCTTGTGTTTGTGCATATGATAAAAACAGTATCTAGAGAAATAAAAATCATGGGGAGTAAGAGATAAAAATCAAAAGAAAAGGGGGTACTGGATGTAATTTTCACATTTTGGTATGGAAAACTAATGTTGTCATCATCAAATAGAACTTGCTGGAGGTTTCATATTCTTCATCCTTGTAATCAATGAAATAATTTTTAAAAAAAATCAAAAATATATTCCTAGAGTTTTGTGTTAACAACTTTTGAGTTTCACAATGCAATAATTTATCCCAACCAGATTACAAACATATTTAGCAGTAAAAGACTGTCAAGTGTGGTTAGAGTGGGCCATACACCTGAGCATAACACGAGTGGTTGTGTGTGTCCAATGTTTTTAACATGGGCAATTAGGTCTCTACATTTTATTATTATGAAAACTTTTTTACCTTTCATTTTTTTTTTTTTGACATTTTCACTCTTATTTTCATTTTTTATTGTGCAAAAGGTTATTTTAATTTATTTTCTCAATTAAAAATTATGAAACGACGAATATATCATTCTCTTTAAATAAAACAAAAACAAAAAATTAATTGCAACATAGTCCCAATTTTTTTTTTTAAAAAAGTAAATAAGTCTCAAATAAGTTATTAAAAGGGTAATTAGTATATAATATCCATACATTTCACCATTATTTCGAAAAACGTCCATACCTTCTTCTTCTTCTTTTTGCATTTTCACCCTTACTTTCACATTTGATTGTTCAAACAATCATTTCTATCAATTTTCATCCAATTTCTCAATAAAGAGTTGTGAATAATGAATATACTCTTCTACTTAAATAAAAAAGCTAAATAACTAATTGCAAATATAGTCCCATTTTTTTTTAAAATGCAAACGAGTCCCAAATAAATTATTAAAAAATTAGAAATTATTTTTTTAAAAAAAATACAAACGAGACCCAAATAAATTTTTAGAAAATTAGAATTTTTTTTTTAAAAATGTGCAAACGAGTCCCAAATAAATTTTTAGAAAATTAGAAATTATTTTTTTAAAAAAAGTACAAATGAGTCCCAAATAAATTATTAAAAAATTAGAAATTATTTTTTAAAAAAAAGTGCAAACGAGTCCAAATTAGATTTATTAAAAATAATAATTTTCTTTTAAAAAAATTAAAAATTTCAAACGAATCCCAAATAAATTATTAAAAAATTAATTTTATTTAATTTTTTTTTTTATTCAAATAAGAGGGTATATTCATCATCTCAAAGCTCTTTATTGAGAAAATGGTAGAAATGATAGTTTGCAAAATCAAATATGTACCTAATGGTGAAAATGTCAAAAAACGAAAGGTATGAACGTTTTTCGCAATAATTCTGAATGATGGGAACACCATGTACTAATTATCCTTTTAATAATTTATTTGAGACTCATTTGCTATTTTTAAAGAAATTTGGGGCTATGATTGCAATTATTATTATTATTATTATTTTAAAGAGAATGGTATATTCGTCATTTCACAATTTTTAATTGAGAAAATGGATAAGAATAATCTTTTGCGCAATAAAATATTTTGTTTTTCAATATTATAAGAAATTTGTGAAAATAGAACAATGTTAGGCTGTCGGGAGGGTTTGACACCCTCCGATAGCCCCCTCACAATAGGGGAGGGGAGATTTTTTTTTTTTTAATTCATATGGGTCCCGTATGAATCACAATATGAGAGGACGTCAACAAAAGTGTCAAATTTTTTTCCGGCAAAATGATTTAATTCATGAAAATATAGGTAAAATGAATGCTCTATTTGCCACTTCGGATTCTGGGATTCTGTTCAGCCGTTCAATTCATAACTATCCCAATCTTATCACAGAAACCAAGGTAAGTATATAGTTGTTCTTTCCTAGGCAGGAGGATTGCCAGCTACTGTACTATGCCACTTGATGCTGATCCCAACCCACATTCTTTTCAATTTCAACCTAACCCACTATGCAATGGACATTTTAATCGAAATTATTAAATGAAAATGGGTCCGATTCCAATAAAGAAGAATTTGGAATCGTGGGTACCGAATTTGAAACAAAATTTATTCTTTTTATTTTTTATTTTTTATTTTTACTTTTTTTTAATTTATTCATCCTGATCTAATGACACGATGAGAAGCAAGGAAAATGACTTGATGGAAAGAAAAGTATGCAATCTTGATTGTTAAGTAATTTTTCATAAAAATGAATTTATGTCGTTTTTTTTTTTTTTTTTGGAAATCTAGTACTTTCTTATTGTTGATTTCTAGTTTTTGGTTTAATATTTCAATTTGGTGAGGTCAACTTCAAAGTGTCTTGCCATACTCTTGATTGGTTGATCTGGGAGGCGATGCAATCAAGGGAAAATACTTCTTTTGTTGTATATTTTATTATGACGTCTCTCATAATCTGACTCCGACCTCCATCAATTGAGTACGAGGCCAAGGCGCCAAACTAATCTGTCTAAATTCCTTCAATTGAATTCAGGCAGCACGACGGCCAGTCTGAATTCCAAATAATCAAATTTTATTTTTCGTTTTTTCAACAACTTCTCGTCTACAAACATGGATGGTTCTAAATCAATTGATCACATTCTTATAATACTTGTGAATCTCACGAAATATATGGATAAAAAATATTTTAGTTTTAGAAAATATTTATAAACAGTTGTCGAACATTCTTTTAGCACTTGTTTGGCACCGCAAAAAAAATTCTACTAAAATCTAAGTGTCAATAAATTAATTTTAACAATATATTTCATATGACTCATAATTTTTCAACAACACATTTTATCAATTTTTATCAAAACCTGATAAAATTCTGATCTTACTCTCTACCCAACATGATCTTAATATTTCAACCCAATTAATGCCAACAAGAAGACTAGGTCAAGCCATTGTCTAGGAGTACATGTACAACCCTATAGGCTCCCTAGAGAGAAAATAAGGTGTCTACAAGCGTGCTATCTATGTTTCGACCTCCTTCCATTTTTCTCTCCCGTGATGTCTTCTAATCTTGAGAATCCCCCAATCCAAGTACATGAAAGAAATTAAAGCACCCTTTAAACCATCACTTTTATTTGTATATATTTTTCTCAAATAATTTTATTCCTCTTTCCTTTTTTCTTTTCTTTTTGTTAAGATCTTAACCTTACTCCATCAAAAGTTCCATTCCACGTTAAAATGTCCCATTTGGAAGGAGTACCTCCCCACAAAGGGGGATTGCAGTGACTAGGTTCGGTGACTGTTTACCAAAAATATGTCTCCGCAAAGTTGTAAGACCATGTATGGGAACTGATGCCCCAGTGAACATAGACCGTAACTATAACGGTCATACGGTAGCAAAAATCATTATTGAGTATGTTCTGAACCACACGAAAGGCATAATGATTTGGGCACTGTTTCGAAAAGAGACTCAGTGAAATAGATTCTCTTAACAAGTATCACAATTACTTAATAACAAAATGGTAGAGGTCCATTACTCCCATTCAAATATGTGACTATTACTATATGGGAAAATTCATTGCACAAATATCATACACTTTCAATATATCATTATTGTTGTATTGAATTCCCATTTTGTATGTCTCTATTTGTCAATATTCAAGATTAACATAAAGTATGTGGAAAATATCAATTAATTAGTTTACAATAACAAAAATTTAGGTATCTTGAAACTTTTATTTGAAATTAAAGGTTTCATTTATACACTGCTTGCAAGTATTTATCCATAGTTAATTTACGAATACTCTCACAATTAAATATAACGTTGGTGCAATTGTTATGTATTTTTTCTCAAAAGCATTAGGGAATTGCTCAAGTTTCAATTTTAAACGAACACGGAAATATAGAATGTTTAGTACGTTAAAATGAACATAAAATATAATAGACAACAATATCTTTTAATAAACATGCTCAGCTTCATTTCATTGCATAAAATAAATAGAAAATGTCGATGAAATAACAGCATAAATAGTAATTGAGCAATTGACATTTAAGCAACATTTTACAAACAAAGTTACAACAAATATAGTAATGTGATTGAAATATACGAGTAACATAAAGGCTGTTGTCTTGAAAGAAACAATTTTGATTTGTTTTAGTAGCCCAGCCTTGGCATTTCATGCTTCTCAGATCCCTACAAAGATACAAATGAAAAAAGAAATATAGGTTAGACAGAGTAAATAATTTAATAATATTCTTGAAAAGACAAAGTAAATAATTTAATAATATTCTTAAAAAGCTTTTTTTTTTTTTTTTGGGTTTTCAGCATGAATTTACTATGATGCTTTGTGTCAAAAGAGACCCAAAAATTTAAATGACTAACATCAGTTTGTCTGAGAATTTCAGAATTTGTATTGCTTAGAACACAATATTGATCATAGGATCGATAGACGATGATCAATTTTTGTCACATGCTTCTTTTCCTTAATTTCGTCCAACCCTAAGCAATTTCACATAGCAGACATGCCCTAATGTTTGGTAGATCTTATTCTCAAATTATTGACTTAATAAGACCATTTTCACAAATATATGTATGACTTTATGAAGTTTTATCACTTGACTATTCCCAGATAACAGCCCTGATCTCATGCCTCCATTAGGCAGGATAAAAACTTCTTAACGTTGCGTAAGTAAGGTTCACTCACCACATCACCAATGGAAATTTTTTATCCTGCTTAGGAGAAAATTTCCAGATAATTCTCAAGAGAAATCTTCAAAAATAAGAGACAAATAGACTACACTAGACAATTTTCTAGTTAATGAAACGAAAATTGACGTTCTACGACAGGAATTTTTGTTGTTAAAAGTGAAATTTCGCTCCACTAAATAAATCCAACTTTGCACCAAAATCAAATAATTTACCTCGTTTAGCTTGGTTATTACTCTCCAACATCAGTCCAAAGTGAATATGAGGGAAGTGTGCCCACTATACCAAAGAAAGTTTTCAAGTCATTACCCAAAAATTTAGACTATAAACTGCAAAAAAAAAATCTCCACAGCTGGTAAAATATATTAATTTCCACTTACATTTTTTGCAGCAGTACTGAATGCTTCCCTGTGGCTTATTTCTGGATTATTGGCTTTGATTCTCTGAATCTCCTCTCTGAACATATACATTATATTCAGAGTTAGGCATAAAATTATGATACTAGGAGGTACAATAGCACAAAAGTGAAAATAATTTTCATTACTTTATGAATTGGTTATAGGCAGATGGTACTCTTTGCCTCTTCTCAGGAGCTGTAAAAAAAATAATGGGTTGAGGAGAAGATGAATAAAAGAAATATTAAAATAACTTGCAACTAAACATAGAGTGCATTATGGTTTATTTTATTTAATAGTCCAGTATATTTGTTAATAGTACTTGATAACAATTGACGATATAATGAACAAGATTTTTCTTAGTATTTCCGCATAAGACGAGCTAATAAGGAAAATATAAACTAACGAAACATACGTCTGTTCACGATCCTCTGTTCAGTGTTATTCGTAATGGGAGGTCGCATCGCCATTTTGTTGTTGCATTTGGAAGAAGAACCAAACTCGATCTTCTTGTGCTCAGAGGAAATGCAATTAGGAGCCTGAAATTGAAATATTACAAAAGTCCCATCTTCATTAGCTTTGTTAAATGAAGAAATAAAATTCCAAATAAGTAAATGATTTATTTCCTATAAGAAAGAAAAACCCAAAGAAGCAGAAGAGGAATGTTTACATTTACTATGAAAAAATAGGTTAAATAAATGAAAGCTAAGGTAGAGAGAGAAAGAAACAAGATTTGACTAAAAAAGTGGACTGATATGATGTTCTTTTTAAGAAAAGAAAAGGGCAAAAATAACAAGATTGAAGTGACTGAATCAGTTAAGAAAATGGCAGCTTGATTGACAGTTTATTGAGATCTAGATGGGATCTAAGAAAACCCAAAGTTGCCATTTCTGAGGCTTTGTTTCCACGGTAGAGGACAATCTCTGTTGGCATAAAAACCTAAAGGCTAAAGAACCAACCTCAACTTACCCATCAATCAAATCATAAAACTAAAAAGTTAATATAAAATAATAATAATAAAAAAAACCCTAAAACTCTACAAAAAGCAAAAACTTGTAGGTTTTGATTTCTGCGTTTTTTAGGGTTCTGAAAGACTGGATCTATGTATTATATAGGCAAGAACTTTGATTCCCTCAAAAGAAGCAAAATCCAAGAGAACCCAGATTTTAGATGCCTATTACAAAATTGATCTGATCATCGCCCACAAATTGAGCTGAAATTTCGTTAAAAGAACCTGAACATCTTGCCAGGACAGCGGCTGGAATGCAGCCGCCATGTTCACGGACCACAAATTTGTACAGTGCCCACATCGAACGGTCACAATATCAAACAAGTTGCTGCATGGAACACTCACCTGCAAATTCAACCACCGAGAATTGAACCTTCAGGATTTAGAAACTAACCAACAGTTAAAGTCTATAACCAAAAAGTCATATTTGAGATCTATGTTTATGAACAATAACAGATACATGTAGATAACATTTGGCTTGCAGAATTTTCTAGTTGTGGACTTATAATAAACAAGACTAGGCTTGAAACTCAGTGGTTAAACACCGAAACTAAGATGGGTTGCAGTCTTGTACAGAAAACCCTAGAGGGGTAATGAACTGATCAACGTTTTTTCTTTCTTAATCTTGTCCTGTCCAACTTACCAAGTGTGCCCGAGAGATTTTTTCAAGAAAACTTTGGTCTTCTTCTAGCTGCTGGTATAACTCAAGAAATAGCCCCAAATAGGAACTTCGTTTTATTGATAACATTAGTCGAAAGAGCTTTATTTTGAAAGCATGCTGCAGTTAGCAGGTGTAGTGATATCTTTTCAGCAACTGAAAGCTATTAAACAGAAGCAAAATCCACTTTTGAGGTTAAAAATATAACCCTAATATTTTTAGAAAATCAACGCAATAATCTCTTCTTTGTTTCTCTCTCAGGTCATCCCAATGTTCCACCCGAAGGTATGATTTTTTCTTTGACTGTAAAAGAAGAGAAGAGAAAAGAAAAGTCTTGCCGATGTAGACATGACTGTATCAAAGACAAGAAGCCCAGAGAGAAAAATTAATGGACTTCATGATAATAACCCCCAAATAATAACCTGATCTCTGAACCCAAAACCAGCTTTTTTCAGCATGTAAAAATGTTTCTTTCTTGGTTGGATGCAAGCACTTATATTGAAAGTAAGCACACACCCACAAAAATGCACATACTGATATCGATAGATGCATGCTAACATAATTAGTATACAAAAATTGGTCATTAAAAGCAGATCCCACTAAGGGAAAAGGGTTATTGAAACAGTATACCGCAAGAACAATATTGCAGAAATTGCAAGGGATGTAGCAGAGTTGCTCGGGCACATCGCTGTAGGTCGACATATCTATATCGAATTTGAAATTGAAGAAGAAGAAGAGGAAGACTAGCAATAATAAACCAAACAGCTAGAGAGAATTGAATAAAAAAGAAACTTTTATTCTCTCTCTCTCTCTTGATTGTGTTCAGGATGGACTATGCATAACAGGAGTACTACAAGTGTGCAGCTATATAAAGAATTTAAAGGCTAAAAAAATTGTCTAAAAGAAAAGGAAATACTTGTGTGTAGAGAGAGAAGTGAAAAAAGAAAAAAGCATCAGGGGATAGAATCCAAAGTGGTTTATCAGAGAGCAATTTACAAAAGTGGATTATATTTAGTAGTGCTCACAGCAGGCAGGAACTGTGGACCGGGAACTGAAATTAAAGGGTTCATAGAAAACCCGGTTTGAGAGTTAGGGTTTGGAGGAAGAGGAAGAGGTAGAGGAAGAGTGTTTTGGCAGTATTTACATAACAGTCCATGTGGGTGTAGGCTGATTATTTTGCTGCCATTATTCATCAGAAATTAATAATTGTCTACCACACTCCCTTTCGCTATCTATCTGCTACACTTACAGCGGACGAGGGGGGCGAATTTCCATCATATATTTATGCAATTTCATTTTAGTAGTGCACTTTGGATATCCAGGTCTAAAAATTAATTATCTATACGAGTAACTAAAGTATAATTAACTTTTTTCTTCTTTAATATTGTCCGATCTTTGTGATCATATTTCGGGTCAACTCATTATGTTACGCTCCATTTTTTCACAAGTTTGTCCTTGTGCTTGCAACTTGATTATATTATAGGTAGTACGTGCATATTTTGGTAAGCCTTAGTAGTTTACGCTAAAGTACTAAAGTGTATTGGTAATTTGAGGTACTTTAAAAATTGTTCACTTTTTTTTATCTTCTTTTAGCTAGGTTTGGAGTGAGAAAAAAATATGAGGTTGAAAATATTGTAGTTACTCAACTTTAAGCGCAAGTATAACATGCTGTAAAACCCTTTTTTTTTTTTCCTTCCAAATGAGTCATTTAAGTTTGCTTTCTACTCAAGTTACTATATACATCTCATTTGTGAAATTTAAGGAAAACTTAATGCGTCTAACGAATATGATATTGTCGATTGAAAAAATAAATCAACAGTGCTTTTTTCCTTGTTTAGTTTTCATTATTTTCAAAATACATTCTCTCTTATTTTCAATCACACATTTTTCAATAAAATAATATCAAATGTAAATTCAAATCTTTTTCTTATTTTTTAACCACACATTCTCCATCAACCTACTATTCCAAAATGCATTTTGGACAAAAAAATGAAAATCAAACCGACTCTTTGTTTTGTCTATCTCAAAACGACTAACCCATAAATGTTTAATGAAAGGAACACATTTCTTAGCTGAAACGAACTTACATATATACTATCACATTTTCATCATGAACAATCTCCCATATGAATATAATACTCTCTCAATATGATTCCTTCGATCTTGTGGATCCTTAGTATTATGTATTTTCTGCAACGTAAATATACTGCAAGTATACAGTCTCAAGTTTTGTAATATAACAATCAAGGACGTCAAACCCTAAAACTATTACTAAATGCTTGTTTGATTCCTATTACTATCAAAACACATTTTTCTCTCACTTCTATTCTACTACACATTCTTCAATAATATATTATTATACGCAAAATTCAAAAAATTTCCTGATTTTTTAGTCATACATTCTCCATCTATCTACTATTTCAAAATACACATTTACAATAAAATGAGGCTCAAACATGCTTTAAGTACTATAATGGATTAACTTCTATCTTATCTGGACAATCGAATTTATATTATCAATGGTTTCCATAAAATTACGTGATTTTTTTGTAACGAACTCAACTAGTCGTATGCAAGTTTGAAGGATGTAATCAATATGATATGTTTAAGATTTTAATTTCACGTAACTATCACTTATGTTTCTCAACTATGTAGTTATCTCTAATCATTTTTTCAAAATTTATAAGTAAGAACCCTAATATATTCCGACTCCCTCTCTTGAGTATCAAGTAAGAATTATTCCTAAAATTCAATTCCAATATCTCTATTAAAAATTTAATGTCTAAAATTTATACATTTTTGGTTCTTAAGTGGAACTTGCTTAAAACAATTTATGCTCTCTCTCTAAACCTATAAAATCTAGATTTTGTTATTCTATGATCGCGTCTATGGTTCCTTCTCTCGAGTGTCCAAAATTAAACAATCAATTTATTCAATTAGTGGCTAATTAATTGAAAGCATAGAGAATAAACAATACAAATAAATGGAATTGAAAATTTCAAAGAAATAACTAAATAAAATTAAAACATAATCTCACGTTGGTTATCAAACCTTTAGTTCATGATATATGAAAGAGACATAATCAATTCAAAAAAAAAAAAAACATGGAGAATAAAAGAATTAAAAACTAGTTTGGAGATTGAATTCTTCTTCTCGGTGTTCCCTCTTTTATTTTGATTGATCTCTTGCCTCTTGAATTCCTTTTAAAGTGGTCTTTAGGGTTGTGTTTATATTATCATGAAGTCTTGGAGGAGTTGAAGATGAATTGGACCTTAAAAAGAATCCAAAAATTTGAAAACTCTTCCTCTCGCTGGCGAAGCCTAGGCACCACAATGGTGTTGTCTCTTCTCGACAAGTGGCGTTGGGGCGCTAGTAATCTATTTCTCTTCTGCACATGAAGCTTTGGGGGCGCCACTTTGTTGGTTGATAACGGTGGCATTGAGGCGCCACTTTGTTAGTTTCTTCTTCCCTTTTTGCTATTTTCTCCACCTCCTTTGCATACTTTCAAACCTCTTCCATGCCTAATCACACTCCTATCAACTTTGGCTCATTTTCAGGCTCCAAACTCTCCATTTTCACCAAATTACCTAACTTACAAAGCAACACAAACAAACACATCAAAACATTCTAAATTGCACAATGACAACCAAAATATCAAGTTTAAATGGCATTAAAAATTTAAAACAATGAGTGAAACTCACTATCACTAAGTCTTATGGAATTGTCAAATTATCTTCACAGTAGTGATGTACAAATATGTCTTTTTCCTTCAACAAACTTTGTTTTTGTATCATCTCCAACGTTTTGTAGCCTTGCACATTTTATTTCAAAAATATATATATATATCATTCACAAATTTATTTAGGGCTTTGAGTGTGATTTTTTTCCCTCACTGTAGCCATGTGTACCTGTAGGTCTAGGAAGTTGATTGAAATTAGGTCAATTGTGAAGGTGCATCGACAAGAGATTGGGTACAATATCACGAGCAGCAGTCTATTTGCTTCTCAATTCAGATAATTATGACTAACAAAAATAGAGATACTTATTTCATAGATGTTTGTATATAACACTTCAACAAATCTGTCTACTGTCTTCTCTTTCAATTTTTTAGGTTAAAAAATATGGTTTTAATTTTTTATCATATTTTTTTTTTAAGTGTCACGAACAATACTTGGTACAAAGTTGGCTCAAACAATTAAGGAATCCTAGGACAAGTTTTTGAGAGGTCCTTTTCAATAATAATAATAATAATATAAAATTAAATGAAGCAAATGATTAGTCAATGATCATCGAAATTATTATCATAAGCAATGTGACATTAATCCTCAACTATCAGCAGTGTACATCCGTCAGCGATTAGTGACACAATGTCATTGCTATAGAAGAAGGAGGTGTCATCAACGGAGGTTCGATCTTTTTAATTTTTATTTTTTTTTTGAAAATTACCAATGGAATACAATTCACCTGTGAAATATCCGTTGAAACCTTTTAAAAAAATGATTACCTCAAACAACGAATGTTTAGTTGGTGAGTTTTTTATTGAAAACTTCAAGTTTTTAAAATTAATTTATATCAACAACAGATTTTTTTTGTAGGTAATATGAATAACTCTTCAACTACGAATATTTAATAGGAGAATGATTGATTATTGTTAATTATTAAATTTATTAACATCAGCAACTCACTTTCCGTAGGTAATATCAATTTATCTTCACCTAGGAGATTCTGTAGTTGAAAATCTGAAATGTTTTTTTTTTTTGGCAAAAAGAGGTTTGATTTACATTACCTACGAAATATCCGTAGGTGAAATATACAAATGTTAAACGACTATATTAGGCATGGAATATCCGTTGGTAAAGAGTTATCAGCTTCACCAACAAAAATCTCGTTACTGATTAACGTAATTGAAACTCTATTACTTTTACAAACGAATAATCCATTTTTTTATTACCAACGTATACAATTCAATGGCAATTATCAGTATATCACCTATAAAATAGTTGTAGGTGAAATAGATATGACAACAAGGCGGGGCGCGGGCCTGCCCCGTTTTTTTTTTTTTCAATTAACTATTTTTTTTTTTATTTTGTATTTAATTTTTTTTTTTTATTATTAATGGGATGAGTTGGGGGCGATTCGGGGCGGGGCACCCCTTCCATGCCCCGCC
>CAIGRF010323830.1:0-14136 GCA_903798235.1 Fraxinus ornus | reverse complement strand
ATTCTTTTCTAAATTTTGCTTGATTATTACGGTATGTCAAACGAAGTCGAAATATTGCATTCTTAATACCATTTTAAAGTGTTCACGACCTAGTTTCTCCCCTCACTAACGACGTGCGAAACGGCCAACCATAGCAAAAGTTACCACTCGTCGAAGTAGGCCGTTCGAAAATATATAAACGATTTTTCTTATTTTTGTCTCAATTTTACGAGATTATTACGGTATGTCAAGCGAAATCGAAATATTGCATTGCACGGGTATAAAACTAGTATATATATATATATATATATATATGACCTCATAAAAATTATAATATTTAATACATAGAATGTAAAACAACATTGCCATTGTTTAAGGTAAACCGAAATCTTCGGTTCTGTTCAGTTTCATAATTATCAATAAAATCAATGATTCCATTAGAAGAACTTTCATTATAATCCTACAAGTTATCTTAAATCCAATTTGATTAAAATTGATCTTCACGCAGCTTATTATACACTTTTAGAGGCTGAAAATTCGAAATTCTTTTGTTATAAAAAATAAAAAAAATTCACCATGTAAATATCAAATATTTCCAACAAGAGTTCTTAAAATTAAAGCCAAGAAAAGGTCGAATATATGTACATCAACTATTACAATCTAAAATAATATGATCATGCTTCATGACCATATTTACAAATATGGCAAGGACAACAAGATCCAGATATAAACACTTTCAACGATAATTAATTTTACATGGACACATGCGCACTCGATAAAACGTCCAAAGACGAGAAAATGTACTTTTCTTACTTCACAAACCATCATATTTCTCTGTAAATTTGCTCTTAATCCACTTGAAACTATTTCTCAACGAAGACTTCAACTTACCTTCCATGGAATACATGTTATAACTCGCCACCCTTTTCCTCCTCTTCACCTCGGGATTCTCTTCCGGGCCATTGAAGCTGAACGATTTAGCACGATCTTCAAAGCCGAATCGAGCTTCTGCATAAGAAGAGGAATAGTAAGGAAATGATTTACTTTTCTCCATTATCAAAGAGCTTGAGGAGGAACAATAATTCCCTTCTTCTAATCTTTATACACAAAGAAGAGACAAAATTAATATGGATGGACCCCCATGCAAAGAAATTTGTACCTTAGGCGGCCTTGCATGGACCATTAGGTAACTTGATCTGACAAATGTAGCACGCGCCAACGTCAACTACATTATATATCTAAAAGTTTAAGCTGAAAAGAAATCATATGTCTGCAAAATAAGTGTTGTTGGTAGATGTAACTTCAACTTAACATTGATGATTTTGTTTACGTGTAACAAGAAAAGAAAAGTATTATTAACCGCAAATATTGTACCCCTATAATTTACTAAAGAGATTATGGAAGGTGTAGAGGTCGAGTTGGAGGTAACGATGGAACGCTAAGTTTCCAATTTTTGCATAGCGTAAGATAATATTATTATATACATATATCTAATACACGTAATGTGAGCAAAAATACGTATATAAAATTATCGAAGAAGACAAGAAGTGGTTGAAGACATTAGACCATTAATTAATATGAATGGTGGTGGGCCCAGCAAAGTGGGTTATAGGCCGATGTGGGCCACTTTAGAACAGACAAGAATAGTGGAGAGCAAGAGCAAAGCCACTTTAAAGAAAGCAAATGGGGGTAGATTCATATTTAATTTGTGGGCCTTCTTTTGTCTTTTTTTCCCCCGTTAATTTAAACAAAATTTACCTAGATCAATAAATGATTAAAGTTATTTTTTAACAAAGCGTGTATAAAATAGAAGGACTCGTTTTAAAACTTAGGTTATTAATAAAAATATTATTTTATTTAAATTTAATCTTCAACCATTATTCGGTGATGTTAGTCCTCACGAGCGTCTCGATATGGGAATGGACATAGGCTTCTTTGATGATCGGACCATGGACTTGCATCTGGGAAAAAAATTATAAATCAGATATTAACTATGCACAAGTTATTTTTTAGATCATACATTTTTGAAAATTCAAAAGTTAGGTGTGTGTGTGTGTGTATATATAAATTCATCTCCCTAAAATACAAACTTACTGTCCGCCCAATACAGATCTCTCCAGTTGATATTTTAATCAACATTTTAGGTCATAATTCGAAAGTTCACAAATTGAATCTTCTCGTCACAGTTTAACAGAGTTATTGTCGTTGTTGTATTGTATTTCTGAAAGTAGTTCAAAAGTATGTTGAAGTCTCAATTTAAGATTCCAATCTGTGACAAAAATTGAATATATTTTCGTTGCCATCGATATGTCATGCTATGTGATTGAATTTTACTTTAGTGACACATTTTTAACATAATATTACTTCCATTCATTGCAATCAGTATATCATGCGATGTGATCAAGTTTTACTTTTGCACCAACAAAACTAGTGCATTGTTGATTGTAGTATGGTCAATGTTTATAGAATTCATATAATTGTTTATGTTGACCTTGAAAAATGGTTTCGATGTGATCAATAGAAAAAGTCTTCAAATCAACTCTTCCCTGCACACCTAGCATGGCGTCAGTCACCCGTGGCCTTTCCCATGGGGGTTGGGAGCGGTCGCGAGCACTTTCAAAAGTTAGGTGTGTGTGTGTATATATATATATACACACACACACACTGTTAAATTAGTTTCCTGAAATCAAAAGTGCAATTACCTTCTGTAGACGGACTCCTTAAAATATAAATTCATCTCCCTAAAATACAAACTTACTGTCCGCTCAATACAGATCTCTCCAGTTGATATTTTAATCAACATTTTAGGTCATAATTCGAAAGTTCACAAATTGAATCTTCTCGTCACAGTTTAACAGAGTTATTGTTGTTTTTGTATTGTATTTCTGAAAGTAGTTCAAAAGTATGTTGAAGTCTCAATTTAAGATTCCAATCTGCGACAAAAATTGAATATATTTTCGTTGCCATCCATATGTCATGCTATGTGATTGAATTTTACTTTAGTGACACATTTTTAACAAAATATTACTTCCATTCATTGCAATCAGTATATCAAGCGATGTGATCAAGTTTTACTTTTGCACCAACAAAACTAGTGCATTGTTGATTGTAGTATGGTCAATGTTTATAGAATTCATATAATTGTTTATGTTGACCTTGAAAAATGGTTTCGATATGACCAACAGAAAAAGTCTTCAAATCAACTCTTCCCTGCACACCTAGCATGGCGTCGTCACCCGTGGCCTTTCCCATGGGGGTTGGGAGCGGCCGCGAGCACTCCGACGGTCAAGTCAGTTTATGTTCAACACGAAAATAATTCACCAACGATGGAACACTCGTCGGGAAAACGGATGGTAGAGGTGCATCATGATAAAGGTGTCGATGTGTGGGGGAAAGAAAAGTTACTCAAGTTTGCCATATTTGTTGGAGAGAGTGGGATTCGAATCCTTCTTCAGGCACAAGTAGGGTATATTTATACCAAGAATGGGAAGAGGAGAGCCGTCGGATGAGAAGACACACGTTATCAGATCATCAGGGCTCGTCCCATCCTAGGTGTCAATATGTCTTTCCATAGATTGGATGGTATTGAATGTTTCTGACAAAAATAGCTGAATTTAACCGTTTGGATCCTACCACACGTGCCATCAATCAGGGATTTGACTTTGGGAAGATCTTTGTATGAGAGATCTTTGTTGGGGCAATGTGAGGCAGGAGTGGAGTTGTAGAAGCGAAGTACGGGTTTTTTCATCCGCGGTGTATCGCAGATGAGTTTGGTTCCTTTGCTAGAATCTGTCTAGTTCATCCCATGTAATCGCTTCGGCTTGTGCAGTCACATCGTCTCATGCGTAATCGCCTCGGCTGCCATGTAGGGCGGTGCGAACTGCCCCTGCTGACACGCGACAAGTGAGATGGGGGGTTTGGCTCAGGCCCGTAACAATAGTTCTGCAAGTCCATGTATAGATATTCATATAATACAAGGACTTTTAAAGTAGATGTTGGGACGCATGGGGAGGAGGGGCCGATGCTAGACGAATGGAGGGATGGTGAATTTATAGAATAGTGATTTGAAGCGAAGTCGCTGCATTATCGGAGCGATAGAAGCCGGCAACCCCGTGGGGAGTTGTTGCAACATGAAATTCTGCTCTGATCGAAGTGATATAGGAAGCGATAGGAGTTTGCAACCCTGTGAGGGGTTGTTGCAACATGAAATTCTGCTCTGGCCGAAGTGATATGGGTTGACAACTCTTGTGGATAGCTGTTGCAACGCGAAGCCATTGGAATTAATCCAACGGTTGGAGTGAATCTTAATATGTCTATAAAAGGTCCATTTCCTCCCTTTCAAAGCGTTTTACTTTCACAAAAATTTCCAAAATACTCAATAATCCCTGCATTCTATTTCTTTTGTGTTGTTTCCGATGATTACCAGTAGCAAACTCCGACGACCATTGCCAGACTCCGACCGGTGACTAGCGTCATCCGTTATAGTAGGTAATATCTTAGTATTCTCCAACTTCATTTCCTTTTTCTCTAGATACCTTCAAAATTCAGAAATGGCGAGTGATTCTTATGTTGTGAGGGAAAGTGAAGAGGGGCACGTCGAGGAGAGTTCTGCTATGAGAGAACCCATGCTATTATCTTTGGACAAGCTTAGTAGGGCCATTAGGGCCGGAGAAAACATTTGGAAACGACTAGACTCTCCCGTAGACACTTCGATTCAATGGAGGGCTTCAAAATACCCTTCCAAAATTACTACGGAGATACTGGAGTTTTTAGGATCCCTCATAACATAGATTTGATCATACCTGAGCCCCACGAAAGGGTATGTTATCCGAGGCCGGGTACGTGGCTGTAAGTGAGAGTATTCTTAAGGTCGACCTCAGACTTCCCTTCCACCCATTTTTTAGGCTAGTGCTTCGTTCATACGGTTTGGCCCCAACGCAACTTAACCCGAACTCATGGTCCCAGATGGTGGGGACGTATATGTTGTGGCGTCGGGCCAGCATAGGGACAGATATGCCATTTAACGTGTTTCATTCCATTTTTCTACCGAAGTGCATGGCTGGGGAGACGAGACTAAGGGCTGGTATTATACGGCGCCCTGGGGGTCTCACTCCCCTATTATCACTGGGTTTCACTCTTCTGTCAAAGGAGGGCGATCCCATGGCGCCTCTTATCATTCCCACATTATACTCAACCTCAGTAAGTTCATTTCCCGAGCTGATTTCACTTTTTTTTTTGCTTATGATTTTAATATATCTTGCTTTCAGGCTCCCTTTCGAGGTGTGAAATAACCAAGGAGGACTGGGGCATAATAAGTCAGCTCTATCAGACGCCTCCATTGGAGAGGAGTTTTAAGGAGATTATCGACCAAAATACCCACTTCGTTCTACACGGGCTGATGTCTAACCTAGGTGAGTACTTTGCTTTAGTTCTTTCACGCTTTTACCCTTATTGGTGAATACTTAGACTTTTATGTTTTGCTCGCAGCGGACTTCGCCAAGAAGAAAGTGCCGAGGCCCAATTTGCCACGATCCAAAAATTGGTGGCGAAGGCGAAAGCATTGAGAACGAACTCGGATGCTTACAAGAAGTAGCCGGAGCGTTTACTTACTATTAGCGAGGTTGGACAGTAGCCAGTTGAGGAAAATGAGATGGAGGAAGGAGCCTCCCTCATTAAGAGAAAGAAAAGAGTCGGCCCATCTGGGGCTTCTGCTTCGGCTCCATCTGGTGAAACCGCTTCTCCTTCTGATGTTGGGGTGACCGTAGCTTCCTCTTCATCCATTCCTCAGGCTATTGTACCGATAACTGCCTATTTTGCGGAGGAGCCAGCGAGAAAGAGGCACAAGAGGCCTGTCGCTGCTCCAGCTCGGGGTAAAGCTACTAATTTCTTGGGAAGAACGACGAAGACCTCCCTGAGGCAGTGCTAGAGATGCTCCCTCCGGAGACCACCTCAGCTGCGAGGGTCCACAGCAAGTATTGGACCGTGGACTGGGTTGACCACGTCACCTCTTACGACATTGAGGACCTCTTAGCTGTCAATAATGCCTGTGTGGCTAGAGCGCTAAGTCTTGGGGCAACAACAAAGGATCTGGTCAGAGGCCTCCGAAAAAAGAACGATGACCTGGAGAAGAGGCTGGAGGCCTCGTTAAACTGGGAGGCTGAGGTGGAGAAAGCAAATAAGGAGGCTGAGCGGGCGGAGGATGAAAGGACTAAGGCAGAAGTAAAGCTAGACTCGACTGAGATACAAGTTAATCGGTTGAAGAACGAACTGCATGAGTTGGTTTCACAAGTGGCCGCTCTGACTAAGAGGATCGACCAGTCCAACGAGCATCAAAGGCTCACCTCCGAGGCCCTTGAGGTGGCAAACAAAAAGAAGGCCAAGCTGAAAAAACTCACTGAGGTCCAGGCTGAGGAGATTGATTCTCTAGAGGCAGAGGTGAAAATAATTGGCGAGGTGGTAGTCCAGAATTATAAGGACAATTTTGATAAAATGCCAGAGTATGATGTCTTCGCCAAATTCTGGGCGTCCTGGGCAGCCAAAGAGATGATGTCCCACCTGCGTGAGAGGCACCCAGACTTGGACATCGAATTTCTCGAGGAAGAATTCGGTGGTCCCACTGGTGGTCGGTCAACAGCCAAAGTGGAAGGTAAAGAGGAGGTTCCCCATGAGGAGGTCGGGGAAGAGCAGGCCGAAGTCGGGGCCATTGTGGACTTAGATTAGGGGTTTTGTAACTTCATTTCCTATGTAATGGCTTCGGCCTCTCTTTTGTAACTAATGAAGTTTGCTTCCAAGTATTGTCGTTTCTGTTTATTTCCATTTTATTGCTTAAGTACTCACTTCTTCCAATACTACTTCGAACGGGTAATAATAGTAAATTGTTGTGTAATTGTATCGCATCGATTCTAACCATTTGATAAGATGGACGAAGCCAATGAATAACAAAGTAAATCGTATCGGCTTGCTTAACCACTTTAATAAAATGGAAGAAGCCAATGAACAATCCAATCATTCTGACGTGCAAGTCTTGTTTCATCATAGACTGCACCCACATCGCCTCTGACTATGCAGATGTCTTTGAGGGTAACCCCTCGAGAAGGTTGTTTGATGAATGCACTTTCTATTTCATCATAGGTGGAACCGCCTCTGATTTCACAGATATCCTTGGGGATGACCCCTCTGGAGGGGCTTGCACCTCGGCAAGGCTATCTGAAGCTTGTGCACTTGAATGCTTCATCACATATGGCACCCGCACTATCTCTGACTATACAGACTCTCCTTGGAGGTGACTCATTGGAGGGAGTTTGCACCTTGTTTGAAGTTTGTGCACTTGATTGGTTCACCAAAGATGGCACCCGTACTACCTCTGACTACACAGACTCTCCTTGGAGGTGACTCATTGGGGGGAGCTTGCACCTCGGCAAGGTTGTTTGAAGTTTATTGGTGCAAGAACTAAGTGAAGCAGAAAATATTTCATTCATTTGATTGCGAGGTTTACAAGGTTACACGCTTCTTACTGGTAATACTTCTTTAGGTACTCAATATTCCAGGGGTGAGGCATCGTCTTTCCTTCCAGGTCTTCCATGGTGTAAGTGTCGGGCCGAATTTCTCGAACTATCTTGTATGGGCCCTCCTAGTTTGGCTCCAAAGTCCCTGTGCCGGGGTCCTTAGTTGAAGGAAAAACCCTGTGGAGCACCAAGTCACCGATGCGAAACATTCTCTTAATCACTCTTGGCGTTATAGAAACGCATCATCTTACGCTGGTAGGAAGCGAGTTTGACATGAGAGTCATCTCTCTTTTCTTCAAGAAAATCTAGCTCAAGTCTCCTCAACTCATCATTTGTGTCTTCGTTGAAGTGTATGCGGTGAGGAGAAGGAATATCAACCTCTACAGGGCTCATGGCCTGGGTCCATAAGTTATGGAGAACGGAGTTTCCCTAGTGGCTATTTTACAAGTAATTCTGATGGCCTAGAGGACCTGGGGGAGTTCGTCCGCCAAGGCTCCTTTCGAGGTGTTTAGCTTCCTTTTCAGGGTGAGCTTTATGGTTTTATTGACTGCTTCAACTTGGCCATTCGCATGGGGATGATGAGACGAAGAGAAATGCTTCTTAATTCCTAGCTCATCAAATAAGTCTCGGATCTTCCTGTTGTCGAACTGTTTGCCATTATATGAAACCAGGGAGTGAGGTATGCCGAATCGACATATGATGTTCTTCCAAAGGAACTTGAAAGTGTTTGCTTTAGTAATTTTGGACAGAGGCTCTACTTCTACCTAGTTTGTGATGTAATTAATTACAACTATGGCGAAGTGTACGTTTGCTCTTCCTTTGGGCGATGCGCTAATGAAATCCACGCCCCATTTGGCGAATGGCCAGGGACTGGTTACAACGGTAAGCTTTTGAGAGGATAGCCTTTGCATATTGGAGAAGCGTTGGCACTTATCATAATTTTGCACAAATTCAATGGCATCCCTTTTCAGGGTTGGCCAATAATATCCCTACAGGAGTATTTTATGTGTCAGGGCTAATCCTCCGGAGTGATTTCCACAAACGTCCTCATGAACTTCTCTTAGGATGTAATTCTCATCTTCTCCCCCTGCGCATCTGAGGAGGAAGGAGGAGAAACCTCGCTTATACAGAATATCATCATGTAGGATAAAGTGAGCAGCTCTTCTCCGAAGCCTTCACGCTTCGGTTTCATCTTCCAAAAAAGTTTGCTCTTTTAGGTAGGCTAAGATGGGTAGCATCCAAGGTGGTGTACTTTCAATCCACATAAACTCTTCACCCTTCTTGATAGAGGGTTCAACTAGGTGTTCGATTGGTACCACCTTGAGTAGTTCTGAGTCTTTGCTACTGGCCAATTTTGACAGTGCATCCGCATGAGAATTTTCCTGGCGTGGCACTTGGATCAGTTCAAACTTTTCGAAGTTGGGCAGGGAGTTCATTACCAGCTTCAAATAGGCTGCCATGTGTTTGTCTCTGGCCACAAAGTTCCCATTTACTTCATTCACCACCAGTTGTGAATCGCTACTGATGACTATCCTTTTCACTTGCAGTTCCGAAGTCCCGCCAGTAAGGATTCATACTCAGCAACATTATTGGAAGTCTTGAATCGAAGTCCCGCCAGTAATGTGTACATTCATCTGCTTCCTCATTATTTGATGGTAAATCCTGAGAATGCACCAAGCAAGCCTTCGAGGGTCCTGAGGGTGATCGTCTATGTTACAGCTTTCTTGATTACATCAATTTGCATGCAAGAATTTGGTTCAATCTGAAATTTGAAAGCTCTAAAAACATTGATTTTCAGTTCCTCATCATCTAACCTCAATATCAACGAAACATTTTGCACATCAATCAGAGCTCTTCTCGTTGCTAAAAATGGACGACCCAAAATGAGCCAGAAGTCCATATCCAGGATAATGAGGGTCTGTTGGGAAAATAAATTTATCAACTTTCACCAAAATGTCTTTACAAATGCCTCGATGATGCTTGATCGATCTGTCAACCAACTGTAGTGAAACTGTAAAATCATATAATGCTTTATCTATATGTAAGTTACCAATATTGTAAGGAATAGTAAAACTCCCTGAATCTTTTAACTTTAGTGGTAACTTATGTTGGAGAATTGCGTTGCATTCCTCAGTAAGCATGATCGTCTCATTATCCTCCAGCTTCCTCTCGTTTGATAGAATATATTTCCTAAACTTGGTGTAGCTGGGCATCTGAGCTAAAGTTTCAGTGAACGGTGTGTTATTAGTGCATCTTTTTGAACACATCAAAAAATTTCTAGAATTTTTTATCGAGCTTATGTTTCTGCAGTCTCTATGGAAATGAGATCGGAAGTTCATATGTTTTGACAGGAGTAGTTGCCTTCACCTACGAACTACCTGATAACTCAATTTGATTTTCCCCGGAGGTTTTGTTTAACTCATCCGCTTGCTCCTCACCTGATGTAAGTAACTTTTCTATGATAGTTGCTGGTTGCTTTACATGTATTTCAGGCAGTTGGACTCCACTACGTGTAGTGATTGCTTTGACTTGCTCCCCCATGATTAGTCTTAGTATTGCTAGGTAGAGTTCCATAAGTTCTACCTGATAATGTGGTTGCTATCTATTCCACTTACTGTTCCAAGTTTTTGATCGAGGCCAGTTGATTCTAAAAATTGGTCTCAGTCTTTGAGATGTACTGAGATACCAAATCTTCCAATGATGGTTTTTTTCTCTCGTTGTTGCTGATATTGGAACCCGGTGGCCTGTTCTGATTGTTTCCTCCTTGTCCATGTCCTTTCCCCTAATTGTTTGACCATGAAAAATTTGGATGGTTTCTCCAACCTGAATTATAAGTGTCGAAGTAGGGATTGTTTTATTGTCTCGGAAAGTTCTGTGCATAGCTAATTTCTTCGGGTTGAGTAGAATGTATAAAAGCCAAAGGGCAGCATATAGTAGTGTGGTTTGCTCCACGATCTTCGCACACAGGTGGTGATTGGTGTACTATGTTAACTGATTGAGAAAGATTATCAATTTTCATCGTAAGAACCTCCATTTGTACCGGCAATGTTGTCATTGCATCCACGTTATGCACCCATGCTCTTTTCCTTAGAGCTTCCCTATCTATTGGCCACATTGATTGATTCTCGACTATCTTTTCGTACAATTCATTGGCCTCATCGATCTCAAGTTTCATCATTGATCCTCCTGCTGAAGCATTTATCATATTTCTGAATTTTTGGTGTAGCCCGTAATAGAAGAGATATTGTTGAGTCTGCTTAGGAATGTCCAGGCTAGGGCATTTTCTAAACAAATTCGTGAACCTCTTCCATGCTTCAAAATAACTCTCGAAATCTTTCTGCTTGAAAGTGTGGATTTCAAACCTGATCTGGCGAACTCGAGAGGGTGGGAAGAATTTCATGGTGAACTTTTGATCCATATCATTCCATGATTGTATACTCCCTGGAGGTAAACAGAGGAACCATTCTCTTGCAGCATCCTTTAAGGTATGAGGGAACAGTCTNCTTGATGTCTTAATGATTTTGGAAAAGATTTATGACATCCTACCTGAGTTGAAAGTTAGGTCGTCCGAAAGGAGGATAAACCACAGCGGGTTGCACTGGTGCAGGGATTTGATTTACATAATCTCCAAATAAAATGGGAGCTTCATTCTGGATGGTTCTATGTTAATTTGGCTGATGCGACAGTTGATTTTGAACTTGAACCTAATTCTGTAGTTGATTCTGATTATCAAACATTCTCCTTGCCCGACGTTGTTATTTTCTGCGATTTCTGAATATTCTTTCGATTTTGTGATCTATTGGAGCTAGAGATAGATCAACCTCGTCGGTGGCTTTCATAAACTGATGGAAACCTTCTAAGATTGAAATAAAAAGAGGTCAGGTATTTTAATTAAAGCTTAAAAAGAAAAAAAATAGAAAAAAATCTAACCTAATATAAACTACTAAACTAAAATTAAATTCGTTAATCCTCTGCAGCGGCGTCAAAAACTTGTTCGCGTGATACCCCGTAAGCGTACGAGATCGTTGTACAAGTAATAAAATATGTGAGTTAAGAGTATCGTTCCCAAGAGAAATAATGTCTAATTTGAAGTTCAATAGTTTTTATCAAATTTGAAATGTAGCGACAAAAGAGAATTGTATTTTGTTGTTTATACTAATTTTCTAAGAAAACAAATAAATATTATATTTTTCTAATATGAGAATACTTGTATTGGAATCGTGTATATCCATATTTCCATCTATTTCAATTCTCAATAATCATGTTATTCAATTCATGGATTTTTGACAATCGATAAATCTAATATGTTAAATGTTCTTTCTTAAGATATAATAACCTATGACTAACATGAGACGATCATATTCCTAGTTCGAATTCATATGAAAGTCGTGCATTTGATTTAGATTATCAACAAGATTGCATGTGTGAAAGAGATTATACATAATTCTAGCTACACATGTTGATTTTACCACGTTTTAGAGTTATTGTGAATATTCATACACTACAACAAACAACTAACTACTTAATTGGTGATCAAACAATATGTAGTGCAATGTGTAAGTAAAATCAATCAAATACTAACATGAAATTCCTAAATTGAAGTTTTGAGTTAAAATAAAATAAAAATAGGGTTCAAACACTCATCCAATACAATTGAAAAACTAACCTAACATGATGTCGAAATTAAATATGCAAAAGTGGAATGATATCACCAAAAATTGACGAAACGTGAAGCTGTCTTCTTTTGCTGTATATATTTTTCCTCAGCAGCTGTAATCTATGTGTAAACTCTCTCAACTCTCTGCGTGTGTATATGTATTTTCTTTTTCCAAGGCTACCTTTTTTCTTCTGTGTTATGTGTATAGGTATATATATAATCCCTTGATGCCACAATGTTTGACTTTCAAAAGGATTCAATTTCTTGTCTGCTAGTGTATATGTGTAAAATATATTCCAGCAGCCGGACTCTATTTGTATATATGTAATATAACATATTTTAGCCGCCCAATCTATCTTGTTTAACCTCCCTTCTCGCAACTAGTGTAAATGTGTAATCTCTCTAATATGTCGCCCACTATTTTCCTCTCTCTTTTTTTTCTGTCTTTTTTCAGCCAACAGATGTGTATTCTCCTCCCAATTTTCAACCGCAATCTCTCTTTCCCCTAAGTTTTCTCCGTGGACCTCTTTGTGTGCATATCTTAAGTTGCCTTTTTATTCTTTTCCACTAAGGAGTCCAAGCCCATTAACATTCCAAATTGAGGCCCATTAATGAACTCCAAGTCCTCAATTCTTTTAATATAATGCAATTCAATTCTTAAGTCCACTTAATTGTGTAAATGCCAATTTAATCACAGTTCTTTGTATTTTGCCATTTTTTCGCTATTTTACATTCTTTTCTCCAATTCTTCATCAAACATAAAGTTTTACCTACAAAATGCAATATAACATAAATTGGGTAGAATTTTATTCAAATGACAATAAAATAGCATCATTTAGGCCTCGAATAACTGTAGATATTACAGTTATCAGAACTTCAATAACAACTTACGTCATCCGGAGACGACATAGCCGAATGCGGTTCCTATGGATAATGAGGGTTGGCTGATGGACCCTCATCTGTTGGAGAATTTACATGAAAATATGTCTCATGCCATCTCGATAGAGGATCAGCGAAGTGGGCACATCTTCAAGGATAAAGCTTGACTAGTACTACCATCGATTATCATGAACACCAATGTAGATGTTTTTACACCAGATGAACATGGCTTTCCATTTGTTCTTGCACGGTCAACTGAACTTTCCATCCTAACCTTCTTTCTCCGATCGTCACGTGTATTATCTGGTTGAACTGGTCTGATATAGTAGACCCCATTCATATACGGCATTGCCATCTCGATGCCCGATAGGTCCAGGTCACATATCTGAATCTGCCATTCAATAAGATTGTTTAAAAAAATATTGTTAACGATATATAAAATACTACACTAGTAATTCAATATATTTGAAAGATTACATCATGGTTTGAGAAGCATTCAGATCCTTCAAGTTTAGCAGTGAATGAGTGCTCATCTGTCATTCAGTTCCTGATTTGATGGTGCATTTTGGACATTATTTTGACAATAGTTCCAGCGAGACTAGGAATCGTCTCGTATATCTACACATGAAAGGCTACCAATAGGCTCTTAGCCTATAATGTCTTGTCCTCTTACTCAGACCATCTCTCAATTTATTCAAGGTAGTATCAAAGAGGATCTTCCCTATGGGAACATATCAATTGCAAAAAAATCTTCAACAAGTACAAACAAGTAGTGATCGACAACCTTTTTGAAACATGTAAGATGTAATAATATACAGAGCTCCAAGGATTGTGACATCCTGTTCTATAAGGACTACAAAAACATCCTGGTATGGAAGTTCGCAGGCTGATATAAACACATCCCTGACATCTTCATGTGTCTTCAGTTGACTAAAATATTTTTTCTTCAAACGTGAAGGAGTATTTTCAAGTGTATGTATATAATCATTTCCAGAGCATCTCAATCCTATTACTAAATAGAACTCGACCAAAGAAAACCTAACAAATTGACCTAATATGCAAACCCACATTTCATTTTCATTGGGATGATGCACTTGCATGAATAGAAAATAATGT
>CAIGRF010323823.1:0-19600 GCA_903798235.1 Fraxinus ornus | reverse complement strand
ACAAGAAATTCAAGAATTACAAGATTCACATAATCACATTTCACAAGAATCGGTGAATCACAAGATTCACAACACAACTAATCAACTACACAACACAAGTTACACAACACTAGGAAATGAACAAAAACAAAAAAAAGAAAAAAAGAAGAAAGGGAGATACAGAAACTTACAAGTCACGGGCTCACTGGCCACTGCTCACGCCTCACAGGACCAAGTACCGTCCGTCAGCCCATCACCGACACTCACCACACTCGTTGTCGGAGTTCGGACGGTCGAAGACAACATCAACCGAGACCGAGCAACCTGTGGTCTGTGGATCTCCTCTCCAGTTCGCCCTCAACTCCTCTGGTTTGTTCTTTGGTTTCAATTGAAATTGCCAATTTGGGAATTGGGGATTGAGAATTTGAGATAATGGAACTCAATTTGGGTTTTGTTTGTGTGGGCTATGAGTATGGGTTGTAATTGACCTAATTAATTGGGTCTTATTGTTTGAAAATAAGGCCCAAAGCTCACCTTCTCCACTGCAAAGTCTGCAATAGCAAAGAAAAAAAAATTCTCACGCCGGCTGCCTTCGTTCTTCCTCACTGCTCTGCTCCTTCCCGGCGGACCTAGCACGGGCGGCCGCGGGGGGCTGGCCAGGTGCTAGGTCCGCCCCTGATCCTAACAGTGCTAAAGAGAAACCCATCCAAAAATTCAATTTTTTACGCACAGTCTTGGAGCGTCGAGTCCATACCTAGATATCTCAATTTTGCAATTAAACTAAATCTCCTTCCCAAACTCCAAATTTCACAAAGTTTCTAAATTCTTCGAAACTAAACACAAATGTTACAACCGAAATACAAACAAACCTTTCATTTTTAACAAAACTTCAAAAAACCATATATTTATTTATAGGTAATTACTAATACAAAATTTACTTATTACACCACATTTATATTATTTACATAAATGACTCTAAGTAAAATTACTTAATTAACCATACTTTTAAATTTACTTTTTAACATTAAACAATTTTCATAGACACCACAATCATTAAATTAACAAACTTGTCCATTATTTCCTTTTTCAGCCAGTGAAATCTTACCGATAAAATGTTCTACAACAACATAAAGACAAAGACTGGATTGAATGCTGGTGGGAGATGTTTCATGGGATATGTTTGTTACTTCTTGCCAAAGGTTTAGAATAATGAAAGGATTTAAAACTAAAGGATTTGAATGCTTGTAAAAGCTATAACTAAAGAACTTGCATACAAATGTTGCAGAATTCGGAATTCATAAAACCCCATAAAACCAAAGTCAATTGGTTCTTCCCTAATATTGTTTTTTGTACGATTGAATTATTAATTGATGAAATTTTGGTGTTCTATTTTTGCAAATTCCAGTGGGACTTCATATAAAATGAGGACTAAAATTGAAATGTTGAGTGCACTAGAATATTAAGAGTACAATGGTAAATTTGTTGTGGTATATTTATTGAAAATATATTTTAATTGTGGTGTGATTATAATATGGTGTAGTAAGTAAATGTTGTAGTGGTAATATAATTACCCTTTATTTATTTCTCCCATTCAGTAAACCCTCGCAATTTATTTTATTTCTTCAAAATCTTAACAACCCAAATGCCTAACTTTCAATGTGAGATTCGAGCTTTAATTCAAAACTTCAAGTTCAGATTTGTAATGGTTGAGCTAAATCCTCAACCACAACTCAGTAAATTTAAACAACACAAGTAGAATTCAATTGAAATTCTCAACACACAATCCTTCAATTGAGAGTTTTAATGGAAATACAAGAGTAAGAACAGAAAAAGAAAAGAGGAGAGAGAGAGAGAGAGAGAGAGAGAGAGAGAGAGAGAGAGAGTTCAGGAACAGAATATCCAAATGATTCTTCACACCTTTTCCCTCCTTCTCTTATCGTTTTAACAGAATGGAAATTAAGTTTTGGAAACACCTTTTTTTACAAAACGCACTTATTCTACTACAATTAAGCCCATGTTTGGTACACTAAAATTTTCATTCTCATTTTTCTACTCATTTTCAATCACACATTCTTCAATAAAATAATATTTTCTATCACATCAATAACTTTTCCTTCTTTTTCAACCACACACTCTCAATCAATCTACTATTCTAGAATACATTCTTCCAAAATAATGTGGCTCAAACACACCATAAATCTAAATATAAAACGACGCCGTGCAGAGTTTAAATTTTAGCTAGTCGTTGCATGTCTTCTTCCTTTCTCTTCCCAGTTCTGGCGCTTCTCTGACCCATCATTCCCCAATTCATCTGATCCTCCCCCTTTGTGCCTTCCCATAACATCCATCCCCCTTTAAAGGACCTTGTCCCCAAGGTTGAAAATCTGGTAATGTTACAGATGCTGCTTCCTTCTCTCCAATTCTTTTCTTAAGTAATGATACATGAAACGCCGGATAAATCTGGGTTGTAGACGGTAATTCCAGTTTGTAGGCCACCTTCCCAATTCTTTGAATCACTTTGTAAGGTCCATAGTACTTCACAAAAAGCTTCTCGTTGGATCTCCTGGCCACAGTTTGTTGAGCATAAGGGTGTAATTTCAGGTACACCCAATCTCCAATCTGAAATTCCCTTTCACTCATTTTCTTATCTGCGTAAAACTTCATCCTAACGCTGGCCTGAGCTAGATACTCTTTCAGAATTCTGTCCATCTCGTGCCTTTCCTGTAGTACCTCTTCCACTGAAGTATTGGGAATCTGTTGATAAGGCCCCAGAGCTAACTGAGGGGGTTTGACGCCGTATAAAGCTTCAAGCAGTGTCATTTTAATGGCAGTGTGTAGGGTAGTGTTATACTACCATTCGGCCAGGCTAAGCCATCTATTCCAATATCTAGGCTGCATGTATACCATGCACCGCATATACATTTCAAGGCACTGATTTACCAGTTCAATCTGCCCATCCGTTTGTGGGTGGTTTGCTGAACTAAGATGTAATCTGACTCCCAAGTTTTTAAACAACATCTGCCAGAACTCGCTTATGAACACTTTGTCTCTATCGGTAACAATGCTTTGGGGTAGACCGTGTAACTTGTGGATGTTATCCAAGAATACCTTGGCAACCGTTGGGGCTGAAAATGGGTGGGATAATGGTAGGAAGTGTGCATACTTGGTGAACATGTCCACTACCACCAAGATTACATTCTTACTCCTTGAGGTAGGTAAATCTTCAATGAAGTCCATGGAAATGTGACTCCAAGCATACTGTGGAGTTGGTAATGGCTGCAAAAAACCTGGGTATGCTACATGTTCTCCTTTTCATCTTTGGTAGGTGTCACATTCCAATACCTCCTTCTTGATATTCTTTCTCATCCATGGCCAATAAAAATGTTGCTTGCCCTCTATGAATACTAGCATGTACCCTAGAGTGAATCCCTTCCTGTGAAGAATGTATTGCAGCTATCAATTTATTCTTGATGTCGCCACCTGAGCCAATGTAAACTTTAGTTTTATATTTAAGCAGCCCATTCAAGTATTGGTGGTCTGGTTCTGAGTTGTTATCCAGCAGCAATACAATAATTTTATCCTCGGCCTCTTTATCACCTTAGTAGCTAGTCATCACCTCTCTTATCCATACGGGTGTGACTTCAATAATTGCTAAACACTCTAGAATTTTTTCTTCCCTTCTAGATAGTGTGTTCGCCACCTAATTTTCTATCCCTTGTTTGTACTGTATTTTACAGCTGAGCCCCAATAACTTGGACAACCATTTCTATTGTAGTGGGGTAGTAATTCTTTGCTCCAACATGTACTTGAGTGATTGGTGTTGGTGGTCTGTTTTAACTATAAAGTGGTGGCCTTCAAGGTAGTGTCTCCACTTACTCACTGTTGTGACCAATGCAAGCAACTCTTTTTCATATATGGATAGGCCTAACTTTTTGCATTAGGACAACCCAATCCCTCCATAACATGCATCTGTTTCAATTATAAAAGGTAAGGAGAAGTCTGGTAGTGCTAATACGGGGGTGGTGCTCATAGCCCTTTTTAATTCCTGGAAAGCTACATCAGTAGTCTCACTCCAATGAAAACTGTCTTTCTCTAGTAATTCAGTCAGGGGCTTGGCCATTGCCCCATAATCCTTTACAAACCTCATGTAGTACCCAGTTAGGCCCAGAAATCCCCTCAACTGTTTGATGTTAGTTGGTCTAGGCCACTTCTGCACTGCTACAATTTTTGAATAGTTAGCTGTTACCCCTTCTATCGAGATGATGTACCTTAGGTACTCTATTTTAGACTGTTCAAAGGAACATTTACTCTCTTTAGCCAAAAGTTGGTGATGTGTGAAAAGCTCGAGTACTACCGTGATATGCTCACAATGAGATTTCAGGTCTTGGCTATAAACCAGTATGTCATCAAAGAATACTAGAACAAATTTCATGTGGTATGGCTTGAATATCTTATTCATTAGGCATTGAAAGGTTGCAGGAGCATTGGTAAGCCCAAATGGCATTACCCTGAATTCATACAGACCTTCATGAGTTTTGAAGGTTGTTTTATGGGTGTCTTCCTCTGCCACCCCAATTTGGTGGTCTCCAGCCCTCAAATCATTTTTTGTAAACCATCTTGCTCCCTGTAGCTCATCCAGTAGTTCATCTATGATTGGCATGGGATATTTATCCTTAATGATGAGACTATTCAGTACCGTGGGTGGCACAAAATAAATGTTTGGGCAAAGTCTGCAAAAATCTGAAAGGTTTTGCTACAATTTTCCCTTTCAATTATTTAATATGATAAATTTAAAATTACCCTTTTGCCCTTTAGAAATTAGTCAAAATTAAGTTAGATAACAGATTGACTATCATTTTGTCCTTATGGTGAGAATATTTGAAAGGTTTGGGACCGTGGGTGATACAAAGTGAAAATTGAGGTAAAGTCTGCAAAAAAAAGAAAGGTTTGAGACCGCAGCCTCAATTTTCCCAAAATTCTATTGTACCTTGAGCTACCATGGTTGTCTCTTGATCGGGGATTATAGAATTTTTTTTCTCTCTCTCTCACCGTCTTCTTCTACATATTCATTTTCAACCACGTATTCATACAAAAAAAATAATATTTTACACGAAAATTTAGATTTATTTTTACTTTTTAATCACATATTTTTCAAAAATTCACTATTCAAAATAATGCTTTAAAAAAACGACCACAGGCTTATTTTTGTTCATGGAAAGCTATTTCTTCACGCACCATATTGGTCGCATACTTGAAGGACTATTTAGATAACTGAGTGATGTGTCCATATATAACTTATTTAAGTTTATCGATGACATAAACTACGCGAGTCGATTAATTAATTTTCGGAGAATTTTGAGTATAAATAAGCAATAAGATTTTAAAAAAAATGGGAAGGAAGAAACGAAATTCATCAAATTCTATTTTTAGCCAAAATGTGAAATCAATTAATCAATATTAACTCTTCAGTGATGATTTCTACTAACCTAGTTACTTATGTTTGTGATACGGAAGTATAAAAACGCGATTAAATAAGATTATGCTTCATTTCACAAATTTATAAATAGTTTATGAAAAAAGAATAGAGAGACAAATAATAGTGAGTCCAATATAATAATAATAATACCAATTATAAAACTGTGTGTATTCAATCAACTGATGAGAACAAGAAAATATCAAATACTTAACACAACCACAAACATATTAGTCGAACCAAATTAAGACAAAATTGCAAGAGCAAAAACTAAGCTAGCAATTGCCAAATTTTAAGTTCTGGGTGGTTCACATACCATAATTGTGTACAAGAACAAAATCATTCGATCAAATAAATCAATTTTAAGTGTCAAAATGAGACTCTAATGGTCAATCAAGCCTCCTAATCGATGTTTTCCATCACTAATTTTGAGCTTTGAGGGTGATGTAACTTAAGAGTTTAGCTGAGCATTCTCTGTTTTATATTTTTGGACCTCTTCTTGTGCACATATCAACCTACATCAAGAAAGAAAACACAAGAATCTTACAACTTATTCGATCCAATAAGGTATCTGTACACAGTGGCACGCCATAAGAAAATATAATTGTAGATACCTCCACTGTAAATCAGTTACTTCACGAAGTAAATCCTTCTCCCTATCTTGAGCTGCCTCCAACTAGAGAAACAATGAGAGAAAATGTAAATATTAACTTCACATATTTCAAATCAAGCACATAGTATAAAAATCTGCACAATAGTTTTATTTAAGAATGCTATGTAAAATCCAACGGGGATAGATTGCAGCTCAAGCAAACTATTACGTACCAAGGATTTTTCCATGCAAGATATGTTTGTCAAGGTGCATCCTACGTCTGCAGGGGTGGCTAGACACAATAAGTCAGAATAACAGATGAAAAAAATTATGAATTTAAGATGCATCATTTGCAGAAACCTGTAGAATCACCGACAGACACTTGCTTCATTAGACTAAGGATACAATCCTGCAGGGGAAAAGGCAGAGAAGAAAATAAATTTCAAAGAATAAAAGAAAGATAGAAAGATTTATACTCGAGTCAGAGACTAATACTTACCCTTTGAAGAATATTCGTTTGCAGAGCCGACTGCAGCGTAGGAAAAAAGGCATGGCCAACAGAACTTGATGGTCTAGAATCAGAAGGCAGTGGTGGGGAAATAGCAGGATGTTGAGAAATCACCTAAACAGCCCATAACATTCTTGTAAGATATTATAATAAAAAATGTAATGGGGCAAGAAAAAATCAACAGCCATAATTAGACTTCACATTCTAAATTTTGAAATGGTTTTACTTTCTTGAATATCATTAGCTCTGTTGGTAACCAATCTTGATATCGTCTGTGTCGTGATATATTATGAACAAAACCAATAAAACCTAAAATCTAGGATTATTATTTTTGTTATGGACCAAATCACATCGAAAGCTACATAGTAAATCTTTTGAGTTGGCTTTGTTCCGAAATAACAGCTTTAATGATTTATGTAGTGTATATCAGATAAAATTTTGTTCTCTAACACCAACCTGCATGCTGTGGCTTTTCTGTAGCATTGGAGCTCCAACCGCCTGGAAGGACATAATTAATAAGTAGTAAACGTAAAAATTTCTCACACTAGACAAAAACAGAAACCTTTTCTACCTCAACGTTCTCTGAGGTAACCTTGAAGCGGCCTTTTTGCTGAACAACTGGCTTCACCTTCTCTTCAAGTTCTTCACCATTTGCTGCGCCAAAAGTATACAATTAAACAAGAATAGATATGGCATTAAATGGATAACAAACCAAAAGCCTTGTTCTTTGTGAGTAAAAAAAAAAAAACTTGCCTGATATTCTTGAACCTTTGGAAATTAATTCCGGAAGGGCATCATCTACTGTTTGTGGAATGAAAGCCCCGTTGCAGCTCGACAAATTCTGGGGCTGATTTTGCAGTTTATCGCTAAAGGATGCAAAGCATATAATACAAATTTGTCTAAGAAAATAAATGACACAACGTAATTGAAAACATACCAACCCAAAAAGAACGTGAGAACCATTATGTACAAGAAAGTAAAAATTAAGACTGAGGACTCTAAAAATTGTGATATATAGCAAATTTTCTTGCACAATACCAATTGAGAGGTTTCCGAAAGAAATTTCCAGTACTGCATTATCCCTGTAAACTCTGTATATTGAATTGGTTCATCATTTGAAACTTTTTTTCAACCAGATACCAAGAGTTTCAGCTTTGTAAGGCACACAAAAAAAAAAAAACTGATGAGATATTTGAGATGCTTTATTCTCACATAGAGAAAGAAAGAAGGGTAGGGGAAAAAACAAAACCTCTCAATATCTTACAAAGATTCATGAACTAGTGTTTAAATGAGAAAATACCAGACATATCCAGCTCAACGCTCAACTAATCAACTTGAGCTAAGATAACCAAAGATCAATACCAGGAAGGCTCGAAATAAAGTTATGAGACCGGAATGAAGGATAATTAGCAGCATAAAAATAAAACCACAACAGGAAATTCGCAGGTCTGTCAAAACCACGACGAATTGATTTGTCCATTTCTAAATCAAAATGGATCACTAAAACGATTTACAGACCGAAGGGGAGTAATTAGCAATTTTCTCAGGTTTGAACACTCCTTATTGTCATGCCTGACTTTTGGAGGAGGTACAGTCACATTTGACTGCTAATTCGACAACAGCAAAGTAGAGTACACTTGTTGCATATTTGTGTTGGCAACATGTGGATTAATGAAATATCCAAGAAGGAATAATCCTGTAACACAAGTATAAACAGCAATGCAGATAAGAAATCAAGAGAGCAAAGATCAGTCATTGCACCTCTGATGATAATGTATAGGGGCTCCATCTGATGATTTTCCAATAACCGCAGCCTCAGATTTTTCTGCCAAATTATTTTCCACGCGGTTCTCTTTTCCAGGAGAAATTATGTTAGATGTTTGCTGCTCACTTGTCGAACCAGAAATGCTTACATCCCCATCAGACTTTTCACATTTAGCTCTAGAATGTATAACAAATTCAATTAGAACCAACCGAACAAATTTATTATAAGGTCGCAAAAGGGCTGAGATACAGATTGACAATGTCCGTACTGTATAGATGCAAGTGTTGAGATTGCATACTTGTGACTCACTCAAAAGGGTAAATACAGTTATGCTTATAAATGTGATGTCACAAGATGTATGCATGCATTATCGAAATATGATGATGTACATGTTAGCAGTGGAGTCGACTGACGAGAAAGAAGCAGATTGACCATTATCATCCTGCAAAGAATTATGTTGTAAGACACCAAAGAGAGTCTGAAAAATATCACACTTATATAGAACCGCATAATGTTGTGTACATACCAAATCTGCAATATCTGAATATTGACTTGCAGACGACAGCTGATATTGAAGCTGTCGAAATTGTTTGGATGAAGATGATTGATGCTGAAGTTGTTTACCTTGCATATCTTCATCTTTTTCTGGTATATCATCATCCTGGATCTGACAGCCAGAGAAAATGTAGTATAATCCCTAGGAACCAAACTTTGCAGCAATTGAACCAATTAGAAGAACAAAAGGCTGAACAGAATTACTACCAATGAAGCTTGAGCCTTCATATCATCAAGGTTGAAGTTCCAACCACTAATCCCACGTTTATATTCATTCTGCGCAAGTTTCCGAGTGCATTAAAAACTCAGAAATCAAATACCAACATACAATTAACTCAATTCCTATCACCAATAAATACAGTTAACCAATTAGCATCCCACTAAATGAAAAGCCTTAACTACCCTTCAAGATCTCACTTTCAGACCAAAACCTTATTAGGATGCCTATCTAATGAGCTTTCACTCTAAGCCTAGAAAGATTAATTTAATTTATACCAGAGTTCTGCTTTACCTGCAACACCAATTTTTCTTCATGCCTATTGGAAAATCTCGTTAAAACCTGGTAGAGTTTGAAGTGGTCTAGACGGTTAACACTGGAAGATTGTGAGGTCATCCCACAGAAAACCCTCTCGAAGAGGGTGATCTCATGAAAATGGTTTAGAAAGGGCGTTTGTAAGTTCTTTGTTGTGTCTCAATCTTTTAAAATATCAAGTGGAAGCTTGACTGTACGTATAGACACACGGATGGAGTTTGCAAGCATTAATTCCATTTAGACAGTCTGCTAACCTTTTTCTAATGGGGTTTCCTTACTCTACAATTGAAAGCTCTCATGCAAGCAAGATGGTCTAAATAAACCAGTGGCTTCCAGGAAAGGAGAAATTCATGCGTACGCCTCAAGGGGACAATCATGCAGGCCATCAAAAGCTAGTTTTATGCACCTTATATTTTGAGGTTTCCACAACCGGCATCCTGACCTTAAGTTGTGATCTTATCGAACAAAATTACGTGAAATGACATAAAAATGAAAGTGACTAGCTTCAAATTAACTTAGCATACTTCAATAATAATATACCATTATTATAAGGACAAAATAAATTTGTTTCCTTGTTTTTATTGTTGTTCATAGATATTCAATTATACTACTAATATCTGTTTTCTTTTCTATCAAAACTCGTTGGTGGATAAGATTTCAAGAAAAAAGGAGGACTTGTAAACATACCCAAATAGCATTAAGTGCCCTGTTTAGAGAACAACTACTATGAAATCAGAAAGTTGATAAATTGCTGATCCCTGACATATTAATATACAAAAATCTGCAGTGATTATGGATCTGAAACTGAACCTGTGATATTTCCTCTTTCTGCCCATCTGGAATTTTCTTCTGTGCAAGCATATCTTCTTCCTTTCTCTAAAGTTCGTATATACATTTCTATTAGAATAGAACACAATATAGAGAAATCATCGAAAGCTTGTAGTACTTTATAACATCTTCACAAGATCACATACCTTCAGTGCCAGGAGACGATCACCGAGAGCTGGCAACCCCTCTAGAAGAGTTCTGGCAATATAATCAGTTGATCTTGCTTGCTTGAAAAAGGAATGCCTTAACAACTTTTTTGCTGAAGGTCTTTTTGAAGGATCTTTCACCAAACAACTAGCAATCATCTGCTTAAAAGACTAGAGCCACAAATACAGATAAAATGCATGTCATCTAAATTTTACAATTCACAATTAATAATCAGTATGCAGTTTTCGCCAACATACCTTTGAAAACTTTTTATCTCTCTCATAATCAAGACCAGGAGGTGCATTTTGCAAGGTCATAAGCAATACCTAAAGGAGGAAATTGTATATCATGTATGGTAATCGTAAAAAGCTAAATGGGTTTCAGACAGAAAGAAAGCATGTCATTAAATGAAAAGGCACCTTCATTGGAGGATACTTTGAGAAAGGAGCATGGCCATGCGCAAGCTCCAATGCAGTTATACCAAAAGACCAAATATCGGCTCTGAAAAATTGCTGAATAATTAAGAAACATGTCCGAAATATGATGCAATGAGTAATAGATAACTGCAAACAACATATAGACAGACTTGAAATCATATCCGTGCAATTGCTCCATAACCTCAGGCGCCATCCTACAAAACCACAAACACACATGCATTAAACAGAATAAAAGTAGAACAAAAATTAAGTCAATATAATGGATCAGCATTACTAAATTTAAAAGTCAAGGTTCTTTTATAATATGGGCCATGCAAGTTATTATGCAAGATACAGAAGATATTTCTTTTCACAACTGGCAACAAAAGGGGGAACTCCCAAGATACAGAGCTAAATAAAGGACAAGATATGAAAAATTAGTAAAATACACAGAAGTATTTTACGGATTTGACCATACCAGCAAGGAGTGCCTACAAATGTATTCCTCATGCGTTGCCTGTCACCTGAGTCAAACAAGCAAGCAGAAACACCAAAATCCCCCAGTTTGATTCCACCGCGTGAGTCAATTAGGATATTTCCAGCCTAAAAGAAGACCAGCGATCCAGCGCAAGAAATTGATGTTAATAATTAAAGCCATGAAAGTTAAGATTACTGAGTGTATCAAACTGTATCAGAATGCAGAGGAGAAACTGCCTTGGTGGCGGCAGCAATCTAAATTTCCAATAGGAGACAAAAGATAACCAATTTTCAAATTAGACTTATTAAAGTTTGAAAAGGATACTGTAGATGTGATGGAAATGATTATCAGAGAGATTCTCAATAGCTACATCATGTTTGTGCGAAACTTTTTAAAATGTCAAACTAACCAAAATATTGATATGAAGATTAAAGAGGAAAAAGACAAAAAGGGAAGAAAAGAGGTTGGGTGCTCAATAACATAATGACAAATATGGTTCAATATATTGTATATTATAATTGGCACAAAGAAAATGAGTAAGGAAGCTAATCAAAGATTGTCCACAGTGAATAAAATTTATCTACCCACTTTGACATCCCGGTGAATGTGGCCATGCTGATGAAGATAGTCCAAGCCTTTCAACACCTCACGCAAAATTGAAGCAATAACAACCTCCTCAAAACCATCTGGATGTACAGCCTTCAATATGTGTAGACAAGAACCTCCAGCCATGTAAGGCATTACGAACCACAAATTATGATCACTAACAAAGGAGCAGTGAGATTTAAGAACATTCGGATGGTCAACCAAGACCATTGTTTGTGCTTCCCGTGAAACATTATTCTGGTCGTAAAATGCAATAACTGAATCAGAAAATCTAACTTAACATGTTGTCCAGTATAGGACGAAAAATGGAAACAGTCAAAACACTCATACTAAGTAAGAAACCAAATTCATTAACCTGGACATTTCGTGCAAAACTATTAGCATGCTATTCAACAAGAGTAGGAATAACTAGCAAACAGGATATTGAGGTAATGATTTCCATGTCACGGCACTTAAGAAACAAATCCTTTCCCATGCATTCTTCCATGTTGTAAATGAAGAATGCACTTTATATTGATCATAAGATATTACCAGATTTGATTATTTTCTTGCCTTTTGTACGTTATAAGAAGTTGGTGCAAAAGTTCCATAATTTTAGCTCAGTGGTTTTAAGATACTAATTTTCATAAAGTGATAAATATTTCAAAAGGATTCCTTTTTCAGTAAATTGGCTACTCTTTATGGCCAAGCACGCAATTGCCCATTGAATAATCGAATTTCTTAAATTTAACTTCAATACCTTCTCAATCTTCGAAATCGTGGATCCTTGAGCTAAAAAATTACAGATTTGACAGTAGGTTTTGACATCTTAAACACAAATAAAAAAATAAAAAATGAGAATTGTACAAGATCAATTTGGATTTGAGTTTATATACCAACTCTTAAACCCTAATTCCGAGCAAGTAAACTATATCTGTATGAGAGCACCTGATTTTGTATTTTAAACACCTTAATGACAAATTCAAAAAAATAAAAATTTTGCGGAGAAAAATATAAAAAAATATTTAAAATTCCCATTAATTGCTAAACATTCAGCCAATATTAAAAATGACACCAAAATACAAATTGCATGAACAATTGAATTTTTTTACGTATACATACATCCAAAAACAGAGGAATTACCAGATCGCAATTATCGCGTTCGAAATCAAGAATTTTGATCGCCACAATCTCATCAAGCGGACAACAGAGCGCGCGATGAACAGAGGCGCTAACACCTGTCCCAACCTCTTCGTACAGAGTATAATGTTCTGCCCCAATCGGGTACTTCTTCTTTTCTTTCTCCATCTAATGAGACGTACCTATGAGTATATCTGTGTGCGGATTATAATGAAAAACACGCTAATGCAGCTCCCTGAAGAACTACAGATTCCAACAAGTAAAGCTCCCCTAAATTCACAAAACCAAACAATAAATTCAATTTTTGCGATGTTCCTTTTGTCCAGTTTATACAATATCAAAGATCAACAATGGTAGAGAAAAAAAAAAAAAAAAAATCAATAGGTTCATGAGGCCGCATCAAATAATGGAAGGAAACGTGAAGATTAATAATAGAAGGAATCAAGGAACCTGAAATTAAGGTTGTTTAGCCTTATACGTGTGTATGCATAAATACGTGTATTTTTTATGTAACGAAGGGTTGTTCAGAAAGAGGAGAGGGGTGGGGTTGCAATCCGATGGCCGCTAAAATGGGAGGAGGATCATCGGTTGTTTGTTTGTACGCACAAATCCCGCCATCTATTATGTGAATATTCAGTGTGGACTTGGTGCATGATTGGCTAAGTTTAAATAATTTATTTATAAAATACAACAATTCTAGTTGTACATGATTTCTTGACAATTTTTTTGACAAAACATTACTTGACGACCCCCTATTGGGAGGGCGCCAGGAATTATTTACAAATAGCATGGTTCAAATAATGTTAGGAATACCAATTTGAGTCTGAAACGTCTTCAGTTCGTCTCGTGCAAAATAAATTTACGTTGGGATTCAACATACAAATCAGCCCTTGTTTGCTCTCATTTTAATGAGATTTTGGAAATAATAATTTTTGGGAAAATGTATGATAAAAAAAGAAGAATTTTATTTAATTATACTTCTCATTTAATGTTATATTAGTGTCACATGAATGAGTGTTTTTAACATTAATGATACTGAATAACGTTACTCAAATTTTAATAGGGACAAACAACTGAACAAGGGTTGCATGTACGTGAATAGCCCTTGAGCCAAACGAATGAAAGATAGCAAGATGGAGAAAGCTTAATATCGTTAATTGATATCAATATTCAATTTAATTTAGATTTCTCTTAAGAGGGTGCATGGATTGAGTAATGTCAACACATGAATAGCCTCAGAACCGCCAAAAGAATGGCAAGATGGATAAAGTATGTTATTGTTAATTGATGCAAATATTCTACTTTAGTTAAATTTCTCTCAAAGGGAGGCATGGATGAGTAGTGTCAACAAATGAATAGAGAAAATCTATGATAGTTAATTGAATTACAAGTGTTTTGAATATGTAAATAGATAACGTCAATCATTTTAATATAAAAAATTAATGGTGGGAATTTAAATTATATTTTTAGTAAATTTTGATAAAAGTTGATGAAATATGTTATTGAAAATTGTGGATCCTGTAAAATATATGATTATAATTAATGATTGACTTTAACTTAAATTAAAATCTAGATTTCAGCTCTATGGTTTCATAAATAAGAAGAGGTCCATGTAACTTGTTATTTAGGTAGATTCACCCAAAGCTCGATTAGAGTGTCAAATTCGACGGTCTGCCCGATAAAACCCCAATCCAATATTGGTCTTGTCGAGCCCAAATGTTATCACCCATCAAAAAGAAAAGGTGCAAACGAACCTATGTAACTTCGCGAAAAAAAAAAAAAAAAAATTTGTAAGATTTAAAAGCAAATATCAAGGTTTATCTCTATGGTTGATATTTAATATGAAAGACACAATCAATAAATTTCTAGCCACCTCTGCACCATACGGTTGGACATTTGTTAGAATGCAAAACTCATCGTATCAAGGAGTGTTCTGGCAATCATTTGCATACTGACAATCAAATTAATTACGGGTAATAAAAATTTAGTGTGATAGATAAATGGATAAATTTTTGGCTATAGTTTTAGAATTTTTCTGCACTTGTTCATAGTTTTAAGATATTGCACACCTGCTCTTTTCTACAAGTTCTGAGTATTGTAGATAATTACAGTCAAGGGTATTTATGATATTTTAATACATGTGGTGGTGTGGAAGGAGAACTAAAATTCTTAAAAGAAGAAGAAAGTTGAAAAGCTCGACACTTTGTTTAGAATATTTTGACCGTAACAATTGATGATTGAAAAAGTGTACTAAACATTTCTTTATTAACAGAAACAGATCAAGGACCAAATTATAGGCGGGGACTATGTAAAAATAATAAAGTGGTAATTACATAAAATTAAACATTAAGTTTGACATTTTTAAAAATCAGATTTTATCTTTATTTAATAAAAAATTAGGTTTTAATTTCACAATTAATATTAATAATAATATTTTAAATTAGATTAATCTATATATCCACCATACCACCTACCCCACCAAATTTAAATTTCATTTCCCAAACCCTAATCATTTCTTCTCCTCTCTTCTGTCTCTTCTCCTCTCTCCCCTCCAATTGGCAGTGCGACACTGCTGAACCGCAGCGTCGACACTATTGCAAGCGTCACAGCGACGCTGGCAGCAGTGCGATGAAGTGAATCTGGAGCTGCGAAGCTGGCAGTAGCGCGATGAAGCTGTGTGTAGGGAGGCTCTCTGTGTTGGTGGGTGTGTGGGCGGATCTGTGTGTGTTGGTGTGTGGGGGTGCGCGGATCTGTGGGTGTTGGGGCGTATCTGTGTGTGGGTGCGCGGTGGTGTTGTGTGTGCGTTGCAGCGTTGTGGGTGCGCGGTGGTCTTCGATTCGGTGATGTGGGGTGAAGGATCTATTGTCGGTGGTTAGCTGTTTGTGGTGGCGGATCAGTTTTCGTCATGTCGTGTGTTCTGTGGTTGGTTAGTTTGTATTCGTGTGGTGGCAATAAAATGGCCGTCCGTGTGATGGTGTTGTGCCGACGATATTGGTGGTGTTGTGTAGGGGGCGACGATGGCGGTTGTTGTGTTATTGTTGGAGGGTGGTTGTGACTGTGGCGGCAGGTATGAGACGATGTGTCTGTGACCAACTATTTGGTCGATCTCTGACCCGTGACCAAGTATTGGTAGTGTACTGGGATTGAGGGACGGGTGCGGCGGATGGGATGAAGTGTCTGTGACCAACTATTTGGTCGATTTGTGACCAGTGACCAATTATTAATAGTGTAATGGGATTGGGTCTGTGGCCTTAAAATTCGTTAATCTGTGATTGAAAATATAACATGTGACCAACAAATTTGAAATAATTTTTTAAATGGTGACCAATTAAAACCAATTAAAAATATGTGACCTCCATTAAAAAAAATGTGACCTGAATTTTTTTTATCAATGACCAATGAAGTCAGCTGTGAATGACTCAATTTTTTTGATCTGTGATCTCGAAATAANAGAAGTCACCGGAATTATGCGGCGGCCACCGGTCATCGGAAAATAGTCGCCGGAATTAAGCGTGGTCGGAGAACGGTCGCCGGAGTGATCGTCGGAGTAGTCGCCGGCGACCGGAGCAGTGGGGTGAGGTGGGGTGGGGTGGGGTGGGTCAATTATATTATATTACAATTAAATGTTTAATCTAATAAATTAATTGTAAAATATAATTAATTAATTCATGGAAAAACCTGAGTTTTGTAATAAACATTGGGGCCTGATTTTTGATTTCGTGAAAGATAATCCATGATCCATGAATTTTTCCCAAAAATAAAATCACACTTGAATTTTTTTTTTTACCTAAAAAAATTCAGTTGGCTTGGGACTGGACCGGACTACATTCAAGCAAAATAATGTCCTGATCCTATTGATTCAAGAAATATAGGTAATCAAAATCCAAAAAAAATATAAAAGAATAAAGTCATAATCTAAACAAGAAATAAAATCATAGTACAACAAGAACTAAACATCAATTCCCCTTGTACAAAGGAATTGATGCCATAAGTTTTTATTATTTTTTTTGCCATTTTCTAATAGAAACTACCCCTAAGTGTATTATGTAGAAATTCTGGTAACATTTTTCTATACATAGAGCAGAGTTGAGAACTAAATCCCTATCCTACTTGTCTTGCACCATGTCAGCTGGCTATCGACAGGGATGTACAAAAGTACCCAATCGATCGAATTAAACCTAATGGTTATGTTCGAGTTGAGAACTAAATCCCTATCCTACTTGTCTTGCACCATGTCAGCTGTCTATCGACAGAGATGTACAAAAGTACCCAATCGATCGAATTAAACCTAATGTTTATGTCCGATTATTCTTTAAGTTAAATTCGGGTAATATTTATTAAGCCCTTGTTTGATTTTTCTGTTTTTTTTTTAAAATACATTTTTCTCACTCTTTTTTTTTTTTAACAACGCATTTTCAATGAAATAATATTGCATGAAAATTTTAAAAAAAAAAATCTTATTTTTTAATCACACATTCTCTGTCAATCTAATATTCCAAAATATATTCTTAACCTTTTAATGGGGCCTAAACAGGCTCTAGAATTGATTTAGTTTATTTGTTTTAGACAATCAAATATTTGAGTCGACCATTTTGTTGTTTTAGTATTTTCTGGATGTTAGCGTATATAATTATACCATAATTATAGGGATTCTAGTTTCCTTATATAGATCTCTTAGTTGTATATATATGTGTGTATTCTCTCTTTGTAATATATAAAATTATTCTCTATTGATATCATGGTATCAGAGCCCTAGAAATTCTATTTACCTGTGGTCATAACTGTGGTTTCCCGGCGCCGGCATATGGTGTCTCCACGATTTTCAGTGTCGTCAATTTGAGAAATTGCAGTCGGTTTCTGTGTTCGCTGCTTCCGATTGATTTTGGTTCGCTGCTTCCGATGGATCTGTTCACCAAATTGCAATTGCTTCATTGTTTGGGTCATTCATCTTGCTCAACTCGGTGCGTCGCTCTTGTGAGCCTCCACCGGTAGCACCTTTGTCGCTGTCGCTTGCGTTTCTTGGAGTTAGGGCTGCCTCCTTGAGTGGATCACGCCTCCCGTCCGTTCAGGTCCGTCCTTTTGTCTTCCAGTCGGTGGGCTCACGTTGTTTGGTTGTTATTTGGGCTCAATTTTATTTGGGCCCAATTTATTTGGTAGGCTCCATTTTATTTGGGCTTTATTTTTATTTGGGCTCATTTGTTTGGTGGGTACAAGCTGTTTTGTGGGCCTCAATCATTTGTGATTTCTTTTGGGCTTTTCTTCTTGGACTTTTGTGAAAGTGTTAATTGGGTTTTCTTTCTATGGCTGAAGAACAAAAGAATTTGGTTGTGACTGATGTCATTCCTGTGATGTCCAAAATCACCGAACATAAGTTGATTGGTCCAAATTATTTAGATTGGTGTTAGACGGTTCGAATTTATTTGCGAAGTATCTCCATGGACAATCATCTGACTGAAGATCCACCTACGGATAATACTAGCAAGACATGGCTATGAGATGATGCTAATTTATTCTTACAAATTTGGAATTCTATTGACGCTGAGATAATCAGTTTGATTAATCACTGTGAGTATGTTAAAAAATTGATGGAATATTTAGAATTGATGTACTCTGGGAAAGGGAATGTGTCACATATTTAGGATGTCTGTAAGGGNTTAATCATTGTGAGTATGTTAAGGAATTGATGGAGTATTTGGAATTCATGTATTCTGGAAAAGAGAATGTGTCCCGTATTTATGAAGCCTGTAAGGGTTTTTTACCGTGCTAAACAACAAGATCAATCTCTTCAGGCTTATTTTATGAATTTTAAGAAGACATACGAATAACTGAATGTCTTGTTACCCTTTAGCTCAGATGTGAAAGTTCAACAAATTCAGCGGGAGCAAATGACTGTGATAAGTTTTCTAGCTGGTCTTCATTCTCAGTTTGAACCTGCTAAATCCCAAATTCTATCCCGTGCTGAAATCTCTTCTCTGCAAGAGACCTTTACTCGAGTCCTTCGCACAGATACTAGTGCTTTTGGTGCTTCTTCTGTTCAATCTTCTGATGTTCTTATCAGTCGCAGGAGTCAAACAAAGGGCGGAGATACAGGCAGTCTGGACATTCGAGGTCAAGATGACAGGGGGGTTGTATGCTATTATTGTCATGAACCGGGTCACACCAAACGCACGTGTCGAAAACTGCTCAATAAATCTCTGAGGCCACACTTGGCTCATGTTGCAGCTATTACTGCTACACCCATCTCATCGTCTGAGCAGACCATACAGATTTCTGCAGATAAATTTGCTCAATTCACCCAGTACCAAGAAGCATTAAAGAATTCATCTCACCATATCTCTGCCATTGCTGAGACATGTAAACCCGATATATGCCTCCTTTCATCTTCCTCAAAATGGGTCATTGATTCTGGTGCCACATATCATATGATAGGTAATCCTAATCTCTTCTCCACTTTTCAGTCACACATGTCTACTTCTCATGTTACTTTAGCTGATGGTTCCACTTCTTCTATCCTTGGTTCTGGCACTGTTAACCCAACTCCGTTATTGTCTTTATCTTCCGTTTTAAGTTTACCGCAGTTCTCTTTCAATTTAATGTCTGTG
>CAIGRF010323800.1:66095-80680 GCA_903798235.1 Fraxinus ornus | reverse complement strand
AGTTCATCCCTCCTTCCTCAACTGACATCTCCACCATGCTGCTTTGTTTTGATGATGAAGAAAAAAATGGAAAGACAGAAGCCTTGGGAAAGAAAGATGATGTCCAGTTGCTACTATGATTTTTTACAGGATAGATTTCATCTGAATTCTGAAATATCCATAAATTTTGCTTGCAAACCATCCTAAGTGGAAGCAACTGTAAACAATTGCAGTTTGACATTCATCCAAAGGCAATGGGTTTGAACATAAAGTTCACGTGTCAAGGTGCTCATGATTACTAAAGATCCAGTATGGATGGGAGCTGAGAGAAGAAACATAATCCTGCTAGAAAGAATATCATTCGGCAAAGTGCAAACTTACAAACTGTCATAAAATGACATGAAGACGGGATATAAGCAAACACCCACGATAGAATGCTTTTGGGAAGGAAAAAGAATGACAGAGAGATCATTAAACAGTGCACTGCAAACTATTGTTAATCCAGCACCTATCTCTTCCTAATTGAAACAAGACAAACTCAAGTGGTTTTACATATCTAAATTGTCAAATTACCCCTCAAGAAAGTCCAAACAATGTGCATTGCATTCTTTTTACATCCAGTACCTTCAATGAACTAAGAGTTGTGAGGCAAGAGCACATATTCGTATAACTGAACACAAAATATTAAGCCCATGTTTGGTCGGGGTTAACCATATTTTTCATAGAGCACACAACTTTTCAATCACATATTTTATCAACTTTTACCAAAATCTACTAAAAATCTAATTTTGATCCCCACCAAACATGGGCTAAATAAAACCATGTTCTTAATTGTCTAAAAAATTATAGTTCAAGAAACTTCGGCAGAGCAGCATACTGACGAAAAAAAGAAGGATCTAGCCCATGGGTTATCCATGTGGCTATCAAGGCTCCTTTTAGTGGCTTTTGGTCTCGCCTGACCAGATTGAATAAGAAGTTAATGCAAAAATTGAAAACTAGTTTAGAAATTAACTAAATTGAGAAGCCAAAAATCTCGTACTCAACTTTTGTTAACCATCTCAGTTTTTTTTCTCTTTTTCACACTGTTCCAATGCTTTTCAATATACAAAAATTGCGAATTGCTTCCACATTTCAGTAAAAATTGGCTTGGCTTATTTGGGTGATAACATAGGTGGGGCGTGTTCGGTAGAGATTAAAATCAGATTAAAATTGAAAAACTAGCAGTTATTGTTGACTTTCATTAGACGAGTAGGACCCAATAACGCTATATTTTCAATTTTAATCCGATTTTAAGCCATACCGAACACGCCAATAGATTCCAACTTGATTTTGCTGCACCCATCAGATTGCGTCAAACAAACGTATTCATTTACAGCTAAATTGCATTAAAAATCCTAGATACTTCATGTTTTTCAGCAACCGTGACACTTGTTTTTATTTTTACAATTCAAATATTATTGTTTTCAAAATACAACAATTGTAACCAAATTCTGATGAGCAGTACTATTTTCTAATAAGCAAACTCCAAATAAAAATTGTCATATTGCATGGCATCCAACACGACTCTGACAAGTCTCATTAATTATAGATCAAAAACTTAAAGAGTTTATGCAAAGAGAAAAAGGTAAAAAACCAAACACCATTCAGTATCACAATATTACTACAGCCCCTGTTGCCCGCCCTTGCACCACCACCATTCCACTACATGTCATCATTGCTACACTGCCATTCTCTCCACATTACGCCACCATTGACACCATCTCTTTAACAGGCATCACAGCTAATGGCGGTGAGACATCGTGCCAGTGGAATGGTATAGGCAGCAATACAAATATTAACAATTGCAAATATAATGTTGTTTGGGTTTGGATTAAGACAATTCTAATGACCCTCTCTTTATCTCTACCATCTTTTTTCTCGAATCTTGACATGTAAGTTAACAAGTTTCATTGGAGTTGGAGTAAAATTCTAAGCATTATAATTGGTCCATCAAAAACTTGAGCTAGAATCCACAATATTGTTTGTATAGCCACATAGGCAAAGATCACCAAAATCTAGCTGTAGACCGCAGTGTTTGTATAAATTGTAAAATTAAAAGATTGGAACACAATTACGAAAAGTGTAACGCATAGAAAATTCTTAATGCAATTTAGCAGTATATTAATAGGATTTGTCACTATCAGAGTCAAGTTGGGTGCAAAAATTTGAGTTGAAACCCACGCCATTGCATGGGCAGGCCAGTTTTCATCATTTGATTATAGGATACAATTGTTGTATCTTGAACGAATGAGCACCTGTTATGCAAAATATCAATGAACAGAACATTGTAGTTAATATGCTAAGATACTTATAACATAAATGAAGTATAATCACAAGTTGATAAATTCTCAACCAGAGCTGAATTCCAATCTAGAGCGAACTCAAAGAAAATAGTTCCCGCTAAAATGATAAACAGTCCAGAAATAGACCTAAATGACATTATACTTGTACTCCGATTAATCCCTGAGCAAAAAAAATTGAAAAATGTCAGATTCTAATTTCTATCCATCCGTAATCTGAACGATCGAATTATCCTAATTAATTTCATTCAACGCATTCCTACACTAACTGAAAAATAATAATTTTAAAATCTAACAAGACCCTAATGTAACGAAATCTTACCTTCAGAGCTGAAATCCATAGTAAGATTCTTGACACTCTAAAAATGCAGCCCAAAATCAAAGGCCCAAAATAAGAAGTCCAATGGAAGAATTCAAGATGAAGGCCTAATAGGAATCAATTTAAAGGCCCAAGATGAAAATCCCAAGTAGGAAGCCTAAGAAAAGGACTAACTAACGGAAGCCCAAAATTAGAGAAACGCCATCGCCCAAGCTGACAGAACGCGCAAAGGCTGAACGAATGGAAAGTCATACAGTCGCCCAGGGTAACGATTTGGTTATCGCTCAAACCTTCGAAGTCGCCCAGGATGGAACACATCTAAAGCATCGTGGCCAACCAATCCGGCAGTTATGGAAGCAGTTCTTAAACGGATTCGACGTGTCCCACGATCTTGAGATAGACGGTTGAAAAGGAAAGGAAGTGGCAACGGTTATAAAGTAATTTCTTCTCCACGAGTCGGTCATCATGAAGAAAGTGGACAAGTTACAACGCGACTAGGTAGTTCCGAACGGTTCCATCATCTAGCAACATCAAAGGAGTATAAAAGGAAGTGAAGTCGTAGAAAGAAAGCCCCCAAATCAAAATCATGTAATTTTCATTCCTTAATCTAAATTTAAATCTTTTCCAGTACTTGTGTGCTTGCGCTCCTTGGAGGTGTCTTGTCTATTTTTCAATTATAATTCTTCACTAGTAGATACACCCTTTTTTGGGACTTTGTCTCAAGAGGTTTATTCCTTACACAATCGTCTTATCCTTTTTCTTTAATTGTTGGCGAGTGAAAAACACGCGAAACAAAGACAAACATCAAGATTAGGGGATCGGGGAGAGTAGATAAAGAACGGACCTCTTTGGAGTGGTGAAGGCACTCAAAATAGTCTTCACGGAGCAAGGCACAGTCCTTAGGCTCCCGGCAACGGGACATGCACTCGCTGAAATCCATCCAAAAATCGTAGCACCTCCCTTTGTTCCCCGTTATACCCCATCCTGATGCCATTTTTCGCCGGCGATCTCTCGACGGTGGATTTTTCTCAAACCTTCTGTCTGTTCAGTGGAATTTCTGTTTAATGTTGCAAGTGAACACAAGTTCGGTTCTGACTTCTGAGCCGATTCAAGGGTTGTTTAGGTATTTTAGGTTTTGCGAAGGTAATTATTTTTCCAGGTACGACTGAATTTTTATCAATATAACTACCCTTGTTATTTTCAAATAGGGCTATATTCACGCTACATTTCTTATAAATAGACTACATTTTAATCACATTGAAAATTATTAATCTTTATTTATGATCACCCTTATATCTTAACTTTTTTTCTTTATAACATTTTTAAATTTAATATTTTATTAATAAAAAAATATTGTCTTTAATTATGATTTTCATTCAAAAATATATTTAATGTACTTTAAAATTAAAGTCAAATATTTAAGGATTATTCCATTTGTACATAATTTTTAAATGGCGCCCCCCCAATTGGGGGTCTCTACTTGTCGATTCGGTAAAAGTTTATGTAAAAAATTAGGTAAGTGTAGCATTGTCCAATATTTAATTGTATTTTTTCATTATTGTTTTGCTTATTTAAAAATACAATGGGTAAACGAGTCTTTTTACTCTTTATCTTAAATAAAATTTTCGAGAGAAACCAAGATCAGGATCAAATTATGTTAATTTGAAAGTAAGAATGCAATGGAAAAAGTTTTGAGACATAAATTTAATAATGTGTAAAGATTATGAACCTTCCGTGCAATTAAAATGTAGTTGATTATCAAAAAGTGTGGTGTGACTATATCTGGCTTGGTCATATTCATACAGCAACTTTTTTTTTTTTTTTTAATAAATGCACCATATTTTAATTAATATTAAAAATTATTAGAATATCTCCAGGAGACTGTTTAAATATAAAATGTCATATATTTTAAAGAGTCAATATTTTAAGTTATACTCTAAGGGTCCGTTTGATAGAAAGATGGAAAATGGGTGGAAAGAAAATGATTTACAGGGAAAAGATTTTCCTAGAAATTGTTTTGCTGGAAATTGTAATTAATTGTGTTTGATTGGTATAATTTTCCATGGAAAATATTGAAAGTTTGGTGTCCGTTTGACTTTATTTTTTATGAAAATTGTCCATTAAAGTGATAATGTTTTCTACCATTGGATCTAGAATTTGTTCCAATTGCAAAAAAAAAATAAAAAAAAAATAAAAAAAAATAAAAAAAAAATAATCATACTGAATATCATTCGTTTGACTTTGTTTTACATGGAAATTGTCAATAAAAGTGAATTTTTTTTTTACCATTGTGTCTAGAATTTTTTCCAATTGCAAAAAAAAGAAAAAAAAAAAATTGAAAAGTTGGAAAATATTTTCTCACCAAAATATCAAGAATTTATTTTCCTCAATAAAGTGGAAAATTTCAAAAGTTGGAAAATATTTTCCCGGGAAAATTTCGCCAATCAAACACTACAAATGTTGGAAAATGGATAATATTTTCCTACTTCCCTAGAAAACTTGGCCAATCAAACGGAGCCTAAAAGAATTTTAAAATTAACATTTTAATTTTGAGAGCGAGTTTGGCTATCCAAGTGTTAAACTCGCTCTCCATAATTAAATGTATGGATGTCAGATGAGTCGAGCTAGCTCGTTAGTCGAAATTTGAACCTCGGGCTCGATTCGAGTAAAAATGGCTCAAAATATTTTTGGGCTAAGCCGAACTTTTGCTCAACCAAAAAATCTAGACTCGACCCGCTTTCTTTTCGGGCCTTGACAAGTCGAACCGACTTGCTCTTTATTTTCCTTAATTTTTTTTTTTAAATATAGCCGCCATTCAAGGAAACTGTATGTGATGCCTTAACAAGGCAACTAAACAATGCAGCAGTAGCTGCCTTGTACAACTAGATATTTTTTTTTATTTAAAGTTGTACAAATTTTATTTATTTATTTTTTGTTCGACTCGTTATAAGTCGAAAATAGCTCGTGACAGGGTTGGCTGGGGCTCGAGTCGACGCTCCAAAATGGGGCTCAACCCGAACTGGGTCGGCTTAGGTTTTTCCTAGGTTGAGCCACGGGCCGCCGAGCTGACGAGTCAAATTGACACCCCTAATTAAATGTATTCAAATTATTTCAATTTTTAATGGAGAAAAATATTATAATAATTTGAAGGAAAACTAGTGAATAAAATATAGGAAAAAATAATAATTATTTTTTAAGAGTAGTAAAAATAATTGTTAAATATAAAGAGGCCATTGAAGTTCTTAAAAATTTTATTCTATAAATTTAGAAATTCTTTTAAATTGCAAAATATGCTCTTTAAAAATATAGTTTCTTAGTGATGCTTTTAATTTTTATTAATCAATATACTTATATTCTCAACATTTTTCGTCATCTCATTATTATTTTTAATATTTTATTGATCGAAAAATCTTGTTCTTAATATTGGTTTTTGTCCAAAAATATTGTTAACGTGTTGTAAAATGAGAGTTAAATATTTAAACGTATTTTTATATTATTATTCATTTTGCTTATTTAAAAATATAATGGGCAAAGGTTATCTTAGGCCAAGGTTTGGCTCCCGAGGTTCAAAGCCTCAAGGCCGCCTTCCCCTCAGTCTTAGGTCGGCAAGTTCGAACAACTGGTATACACATACGCTATGAATAGAATGTTAAGGGAGAATACATGCATATGATCATATATCATAGTATACTATTGGTAAAATAGGTTTCGCGCCTAGCTATTAGCGTCTTTGTCGTGTCGAATGGGGGATAAGCATTCTCACTGCGTGACACCTGATCAAACTCCTAGCTGCAAACAACGTTCTAAAATGTTGTAATTCGAGGAAAGAGTTGATTGGAAGATGCAACAAATGAAATAAAATATGAAGACGTATAATTGGTGAAGACATAGACTCATAGAGATCTCCGGAGTGCGGAAGCATGTTGAGAACGACCTTTATCATTCTATTATCAACAATTCCTATGTTCTATAAGTCGTCAAATACACTACATTTGCTGTTCTACGAAGTCAACAATGATATGTAAAATTTCCGCAATAAAGACATTAATCACCATCACTCTTCACAATAATCATAAAGATGATGGAAATTGTGCTTGTGCTCTTGTTAATAAAGGGTCGTAGTTTTTTTTCATCCCCGACCAGAGGTCGAGAAGGTGATGCTAGAGGATTGGAGTTAGGACGACGTTGCAAGAAAATTGTCTACTAGGTTAACTGTATAACAACATCGAAAGATTGGAAACCATAGAGAGGGATGGAGTAACACTTTTTTTTTTTTTTTTCTCTTTTCATTATAAATGTGAAGAAATAGTATAATGCTATTTGTTTTAATTGAAATAATTGTTTAGGAATGGGGTGTGGGGAGATAATTTAATCAATGGTTACTGAACTTTGCTACATGTTATTACTTGCTTATCGATTTTTAAAAAGTTAAATGTTGCTCATTGAACTTTGCTATAGGTACTACTTGCTTACTGAAATTTAAAAGGTTACTTGTTTCTCATTTAAATTTGAACAAAGTTGCTCGTTGCTCATTGAATTTTGCTATATGTAACATTGATGACAATTATACGAGAGATTGACGTGTAATTTTATTTAATTCTTGGTGAGCAACGAATAATCTTTTCAATTTTGGTGAGCAAATAGTAACTTATAGTAAAGTTAAGTGAGCAAAGAGTAACTTTTTAAAAATTCATAAATAAATAGTAACTTATAAGAAAGTTTGGTGAGCATTTATTGAATTAACTCGTGGGCCATTATCACGTATTTTTGGCTGAAATCTGAGGGTCATTGTCGTAGGTGAATCTAATATCTTCGAGTTCTTCATCAAAATTCAGAAATTCCCTAATTAGCAATTAGTACTCCAATCAATGGATAGAATCATGAATATTAGCAAATATTTGTGCGATGATGCAATATCATATGGATCCTTGGAATCACGGCACCCAATAGAATCTTGCGCATTCCAGTTGCAGAACTGGAGACCCTTTCAGCTTCCAACCGGCAAAACCCTAGAATCTGATTCTGTTAAACCCTACTGCGGTACCGGTTATAATGGGCCGCAAGGCAAACGACCCTGCCGCTCCGACCGAACTACGTCGTTTTCCATTGGTGCCATCCTTGACATGTCGAAGCTCAGCCTTTTTGATGACGATAGGCCACTTACGGTCGCTCATAAGCGGTGGTTTGCTCGGAAGCGTCGCCGTAGGGGGTCGAGGTCTCTGTCTGGGAGAAGCAGCGATCGGAGCGGGACTCGCCGGCGGTGCTGCTCGGTGGGGACATCGAGGGCTTATGGAACTGCTTCGGATTATCCTATGGTGGCGGGAGGGACGGATTCGAGTGGAGAGCTGTTTGTGAACGGTGGAGGGGATGCGAATTGGGCATCTGATGTGAGTGAGGCAGCAAGGAATCCGAGGAGAGAAAGGGAGAGCAATGGGAGTGGCGAGAGGGAGAATCTGAGTAGTGGGTGTGGCCAATTAGGTCAGTCTGATAGCCAGGGGAACGAGTCTGGATACGGGAGTGAGCCAGGGTATCGGGGTGATGTGGAGCTTGGATATGGCGACGAAGTTGATGAGGAAGAGGATGATTTGAGGGTCTTGTTTTGGGGTGAAGAATTTGGAGGTATCTTCTACTGTGTAACTTGTACTTATTCAGGAATTTGGGCTTTTCATCACTTGAGATTTTTGTGTTAAATTGCCTTAAGTCTGTTGATTCATATCTGTTCATTGAATCTTCTAAGATCATTAGCATCCAAATTTTGTAAATAATGCAGTTAAAGGGGAACAAAGTTGAAGTAGGATATTTGCCTGTGTGAACTATGCTTTATGCAAAGTTGATATCCGTAAGAGGAGTTAAAGATTTTATCTGTAGAACTCGCTAGTTTTGACGTTATTTCGAAGCTAATACAAGAAGAGAAGTTTGTGGTGGGGGATTACAAATTAAGGAGAATAAGTGAAATTGCTGTTAACTGTTTTTTCCAGAGTTGTCTTGGGGAATATAGCTTTCTTCTAAATAGAGAATAGCAGTGTAGTTAAGCATGAATAGTTGGGTCATTGTTGAAAATCGGTTTGAATGTCTGATTACCATCTATAGTGAATTTCTGATGTGTATAATCTATGGTGTTAGTTCATTGGATGCTTATTGCTTGATAATGTAATAAGCTAAAAGCAACAGAAATCACATTGAAGTCATAGTGAATACCTTTTGATATCACTTGACAAGTGGTAGAAATAATTCAAATAAGTCCTCGAATTAATTCTGTCAATGTATGCCATGCCTTTTGCTTGACCTCATCAGGCTTTTTCTAGTTTCATTACGCTTTGTTCCGGATAAATTTTGATTTTGTGAGTTTGCTATGTTCTTGCATTTGAGCGTAAAATCCACTTTGGTGGTTGTGCAACTGATTCGATCAAATACTAGCATCTATATGCATGTTGCTTTCTGCTTCATTACTTGTCTGTCTCTTAGCTTATGGATAGAACGTGCTTTTAAAGTTCTGGGGCTGTTTGGGCGTGACAATTGCAGTGGTTTAAACGTAGGATTTCGGGGGTTTGGAGGATATTGCTTGGGAAGATGATGAAGTTTGTGTTTTCATTTTCCCCCCATTTTTAAATCTTTATGACATGTTTTGTATTTATTTTAAATTCGAGGGCAAATTCGCCTTTTTACTCTTACTCAAGAGCAGTTTTTTAAGGGGTAATTATATTCACATCACAATTTTTATTTCTTGCACTTAGAATTCTTAATCTTTGCTCATTATAACACTTGAATCCTTAATGATTTTTCATGTCATTCTTATCCTCGAACTTTTCTTCGGTTAACACATTTTGTATTTGTTAACGGTTTATGCTAAAAAGTCCGTTGAAATGGCGTTAAAACAACTTATTTTCACATGATATTTTTTAAAGCATGGAAACAGAATATTATAACGAAATGTTGAATATAAGAATTCGACGGAAAAGCTAGGAAGATAATTGCTACAATGAGCAAAAATTGAGGAGTTTAACTGCAATTAAAATGTATTGTAATAAATAAAAATTGTGGTGCCAATATAACTCCCCTTTTTTGAGGGACTGCTATTGAGGATGAATCGAGATAATTTTATGCAAGGTTGAGGATGGTAAGTGTGATATGTGATACAGGGTGGGCAGCAGCTACTTTTTAGCCGCAATTTCTTTGTATTTGGTATATTTCATTTTGATACATATATCTTGGTAGGTAGTGTATTTTGTTCTGTTGTCTTCTACGTTTTATTTGCATAGCAGATTACTTCCATATTTCAAGTCAATGAAGTATGTTGTTAGGTTTAGGCTTTTGTACAGTGTAAATTTGTTAAGAAACCAAATACGTGTTTCTGAAATGTTGAGAAAGATGTCCTTATTCGTGCTATATTTTAGTGCCACGAGTTTTTACCTGTTAATGTAGTGAAGTCAAAAGTGTGTTGGTGAAACTAGCTGTCCTAGTACAATTCTATCCAGCAGTTCCAATTTGATTCACAAATGAAGTCTCTACAATTTTAGTTGAGTGATTGTCTTCGCAGGGCATCTAGTCTTCGAACCTCAGTTTAATTTTTTCTCAACTATTTAACTAACATCTCGGGGGTTCTGATTGGTTGATGCCCAAAGTTAGAAATTTTGAAACAAACTGCACGCTGAGGAATGATATTGTTGCCACTTTATGTCAAGCATTTTCCACTAATTTTATAGGCACCAATTTGATTTGGTAATCTAGATTAGATGAAAGCTTTACTGCCAGTACTTTAAAGTGTTTAAACTAAAAATGCTAAAGAGTACTGCTGACGGGTAACGTGTAACAGTTTCTTTTTATGCAACTATAGGTGGAGAACATTTAGTTTATTTATATTTTAAAAATCAGCCTAACTGCTAACTAGTTGCTCTCACTTCATTGTTCCAGAATCTGGTTCGAAAACAGAGGGGGTTAGTCAGAACTCATTGCAGAAAGCCCATCACCGGTGTCGGCGCAAGAAACAAGTTTGAGAATGGTCAATCCAACAAGGTAACCTTCTCGTGATTGTGGAGTCGTCGCTTTTTTCTTCTTTTGGTACATCAGAAAGTAAAAAAGAAAAACTAGCAGACATGATGCGGATTCCGGCTTTTGATAAGCTTCTCCAAGTTGTTGGATTCCATGTACATTTATAGCAGATAAAGGATTTTCATGCTGCAAATTAGTATTCTCCTGAAAACGCTTTCCCAATGTGCATTTGGATAGATTCTTGGGTATGGAAAAAAGATTTAGGAGTTCTGATGTATATTAATTTGCTTCCATGATGTAGGGTATTTCTTTCTTTTTTATAGTATGATTGATGCCTCAAATGTATTACAATTTCTTAGTGGTGTTAATCACATCTCCAAATGTTCAATTTACGTCCTTGTGGGTAATTTTAGCCCTTGTAAGTTGTAAGACATCAGTCAGTACGGTTCAACAGACGCTTGTTTGGCCAACCTTAAATTTTCATTTTAGAGGGTCAAATAAGCTTTTTTATCCACAACCGTCAATATTAAAATTGACTCGTGCATTATCCCAAAAAGGGTTAAAACGGTCAAAATGGGTTGAACCTATTATCAAAAATAAAATATTGCATCACAGAATTTTGACAAAATTAGTTAATTTTTTAAATTAATCATATATATGAAGTATGAACACATACAGAAGTGAGATGTTAATATTTTTGTTTAGTAGGAAGACGGTCAAAGGAACAATAAATTTCAATTCTTGCTCTATTACCATGTTAAATTTCATCACTAAGAATAAGAGAGGGATAAAGTAATCCATAACTATGATTATTTTCTAGAGAAGATCTCGAACTCGAACACACATCTCAGGATGATTAGGCAGCAAGTTTTTCAATGAATTTGCAAGTGAGCCTGAAGTGAGATCCTTTAACCTTGCTATAATCAGAAGTACATCATCTACAGACTACAAATCCATGTTGAGGAAAATGGAGCCAGCAGGCCAAAGGAAGACTCCATCAATACTAAAGCATCAATAAACTAATAAAAAACCGAAATTTTACTCACAACAAGAGTTTTACATAACCCTGATGCCTATTGGGTATCAACAGACTTCCACAATCTGATCAACCTCACATCATCATCAAACAATAATCTAAAAAATGACTCTTGATCACCAAAGCCGGCTCCTAGAGAGTACACACCCGAAATCCCAGTCTATATAGACATGGAAAAGTCATCGAGCTGATAACAGAACACAACCCTGACAATCAAAACCATCTTGAAAATTTCCTGAAGAACAAGATAGAACACATTAGTATCGTCATAGATCTTAGTCGACAAGTGCAGTGCATTTTTCAAAGTTTGGAATTTTGGTAAATTGATAATCAAAATTTCACAATAGAATATGAATGGTTTTCAGTATAGATTACTATGGAATCTAATCGCTATGCATCAAAATGGATCATTCAACTTCCAAAAAAATAATTCTCTTGCTAATTATCCATGCATTAGAATACTCTATTTGTTACCACAATTCAATAAATAAAACTGGGAAGACCAATATGGCAGCTTTTAGCAGTCAATTGCAAGAGTTGGCAGGTAGAATAAATGCTGTCTTCATTGCAGAATTGCAAGTGTTGGGCGAGGTCTCACAACATTCAGCACCCCTCTAGCAGTTGTCTGCCAACAATAATGTAAGGAAATTAAAAGATAATTGGGATGGACTAGAGTGTGCATAACACTTCTCAGTGCATAAATTCACCTCGAAAAAAGAGTTGAAGTTGAGACGCAAAAGAAAGCGCCTAAGAAATGGGGCTCTCTGACTCCCAGCAATCCTGCTACTGCGGAGTATAGTATATAACGAATTTGAGTTTTTGTTGAATTCCTGTGGGAATCAAATGGAAGATATAATTACAATTCATATGATTTGATAAAAGATAGTAAATAGAATTACCAGTTTAGCCATAAAATCTCGAACATGGCAAATAACTGTGAGCACATTGCCTTAATCATAAATAACACTTAAATTATTAAAATCTTGTAAGCTCTTCTTAATGCTTGTAAGCTTGAAGAATTCGTTTTGACATTAAGCAACCATCTGTTTGGATAAAAAATACTAACTCTGAAAGTTATTTTCGTCTTTGTATAAAGAGGTGTTGATAAGTACTTTATAATGTCTAAATTACCAAAAAGGGCATTCCACTTTTATATATAGATATGTTTTCCTGCATTTGATATTATTTGGATTCAAAATTTGCAAATTTCAGTACACCAAATGCTGTTGACACCTTATTAAAACTAGGGTCAAGTCCTAATTTATTATCTAGAAGAATAAAGAATAGCACCTCATGTATTTTTCTTCGTCCTACCAAAAAAACCAGAAGACCACCCAGTTCTCTATTCTCCCAGGTGATCACTCATGACCATCTTTAGAGATTTCTGGTCCTTGAACCTCAGTTTTCTGCTATTTTATACCCACTTTTCCTCATTTTGATTTTGCATACTACTCGGTCTTTGATTGGGCTACTAACAAAGTGGATATGAATAAATGATGACTCCTGCATTTCCGATTTAGGATAGTGAACAGAAAGAAACATGAGCGAAGGTCTAAGAGTGTGTACTTCGATATTGTGATGGTGTGGTCATACTTCTGGTTGTGTGCAGTTCACATAGGTAGTCATCTTGGTGTGAGTTGTGAACTGATGGGTAAAGATCGAAAAGAGGGATGCAACAGTGGAACTAAAAGGGAGGTACTGGTTTAGTAGCTTTGGAAGTTGGAGGCAGGCAATGGGGGTTGGGGTGGCAGGAAAGCTAATAAGAAGCTTGTAGAGCAGTGCAAGAATGCAGGGAGAGCATGGTATTGTGCAGATGAGGTGTAGTATATGGATCTCTAAAAAATAGACAAGTGTACAGTAGTTAAATTTTTTAGGATCAAACTGGAGAGTACTTGAGCAGTTAAGCTACCCAACTTATTTAGCAGCTCATTTTTTAAGCTAGCTGCTCTTTCAAAGAAATTGTATTGAACAACCGTAAACAGCTAGCACGTTGTTATGTTGTTTTGACCAAAAAAAGATCAAGTGGACAACTTCCAAGCTTTGCCAGGACTAAATGTGTGAATTCTTGCTGATCGACAACCAGGTAACAGGTACGAGGCATCTCCCTAAAGCCCAAAATGTATGACTAAGTGAAATTCTTGTTCTGCAGATTCAGATAAATTTTCATATACTAATAAGCCCAACATAGTTACAAATAGAATATTGCAGGAAGTACCTCAGCTATGCGCTCCAGTTCACCAGTACTTTCACTGTTTTCTTGGTTCTCAATCATCCAGCAAAATTGCAAGCAAAGCTTCATAATGCCGTCCAGAATCCGAGACACAGAACCAATGTCCAAGAAAGATTGTGAAATTAATGCAGATAAGTACCTGCAGGCATATAATCAATAAATGACAGTCCCATTTACTCTTTTCCCAGTCAAGCAAGCGAGAACAGACCCAATACTTAATGCACACAGTCATCAATAACTTTTCTGAACTCAGGATATTACAGCAATAAAATATAAATTACAATATATTGGAGAGCCCATATTTAAACTAGATCCGATTTCATATCTCTTGGCAATTTATACATCAAAATCAGACTTGAGAGCTCACCATAAACTTTTCCATACAACTTCAACGATGCATGCTACTTTTTTTTGGCTAATCATAACAGCCCAGGTTGATTACCGAGTGAAGAACACAATTAAATAAAAGGACATCTAGTGTTATATTGATGGTGACAAGACAAGGAGCATGTTTGGCTGAGCTTATCCTTTTGAGTATCTTATTTTTACCAAACATATCAAGTTTAAAAATAAGAGGCTTTTTTTTAAAGTCAAAATGAGCTTAAAATCGGCTACAAAACTGCCAAAACCTTATGCGGAAAAAGACAGGTGCTTATTTTAAGGGTTGACCAAAAAAAGACTAAAATATCTTGT
>CAIGRF010323794.1:16459-35994 GCA_903798235.1 Fraxinus ornus | reverse complement strand
AATAAGTCAGCGGCCAACTATTATCAAGAGTCCTAGCAACTCTCATCTGCATCAAGATGGCTTTCATCTTTTGACTCCATATGTTAAAATCACATTTACCATCAAATTGAGGAACTTCAAACTTTGCAGAAGCCATATTTTTAAAAATAGATATGATGCACAAGTAGGGTCACAGAATAGTAGTACTCACAATCAGAGACTTATATCAGATCCAATAACTCAAGAAATCACAGTAGCACATTCAATAATACAAGATTTCAAGTTGTGATCACAAAATCATTAAAGATATACAAGATAAGCACACTTAACGAACACAACAGAGATCACAAGCTATGTTTCATAGATAACTCCAGTAAGATTCCCAAAAAAAAAACACTCGTACTTGCTTTATCTCAGATTCCAGGAGTCTCACAGGAGCTATTAGACAAAGATTAGTCTCAAGGGGGTTTCAACGGTGCTTTGGTAAATCAAGGGCATGATTAAGAAACCTTAGAAGAATTTAAAAGCTTGTACTGAAATAAAAGTAAGGATCTCACCCAGCAAGTTAGCAAAAAAAACTCGAATCCTTTTAATGTGCTTTTCAGCAGTCCAAAAGTTTTTGATCTACAATACATCGAGTCCCTTTTCAAAGATTCAGGTATCTTGTTCGTTTTCCCTTTCTGCGAAGATCCAGGTATCGTGTTCTTACAGCTAGTGCTGTGATACCACCGAAAAGGCCCAATACACACGATATTAAAACAAGATCTTAAAAATTTAATCTCAAAACAGAAATTAAAGTGCAGAAATTAAAGAATGAACACAAGATTTCTTTCGGCCTAAGTCCCGGAGGTTCGACAACCACGTCTAACGACTACATCCCCCGTTGAGCATCCAAATAATATGGATATTGCTCGGTTGCACTAATAGCCAAAAATATGACAGCCAAGGATTACAACCAGTTCAAGAATGCAGATCGAAGTCACAGAGACTTATCTTTTACACAAGCTTTTGGATCGAACACACCTACAAGGTACAAAACTGGCCAGATTACAAAGTTTTGCCAAACACCTCACGAAACCCTCATAACCACAAAGATTCAAGACTTAAACACTCAGAAAATCATCACTTCTCAACAATCAGAAGTAGATATAAGAGATTACACAGATTTACATGATTAAACACTCAAGAATGTAAACCCTAGGTAAGAATGTAAAAGGGAAGAGAGGAGACAAGAGAACCAAAAGCCAGAAAAATATGAACTGAATGGCCAGCCAAATGTCTCTTCCAAGATAAAGCCAGAATACTCTAGAATATCATCCAACGGTGAGAAGGAAGCCAAGTGTCAACCATCCAGCCAATGACACCAATTAATAGAAGTGTCATTCAGAAACACGACTTTGCATAATTGTTGGAAGCACGCAATTAAAAGTTGGGTCCATGGTTCGAATCACCACAAATTATTAATGAGTGCTTCAAATTAACATTTGATTGAAATTATAAACAACTTAAAGTTTATGCAAATGGAGGCTAAAACCATTCAAAGAAAGAAAGAATAAACAAGAAAAAAAGGAAGAAATTGAAAAACGATCCGTCCAAACCCCCATATACACAAACGGAAACCACTTCCACCCAAAACCCCACCCACACTGGCTTCGAGGAAATAGTGGTCAATGGTTGGTTGACCCGGCCTATTTTTCGAGATAGCCTTTTACCAAATTTAGGTAAAAAAAAAGTAAAAAATCTAAAAAAATTCACAATATCCATTTTACCCCATTTTGAACCTTAGGAGTTTGAAGAATGTAGTTTGAAGAATGTTATAAATTTGAAGAGTCAAGGAATCCTCTCATACCAAAAATTGATTCCTCAAGGTTTTTTCGTCCATCTCCATTCTTCAAGGTTTCTTCAATTTATTTGGTTAGATTCTAAACTTTTTGCTTATAATATTGATGGATAAATGAATACAAATAAAAGGTACATTAGCATGAATCAACAAAGAAGAGATGTAATGGCTCATGATAAAGATAAAAATAAGCTGCAACGTTGCAAAACCCACCAAAACAAACGTGACGTTACTCCTTCCTAAAACTTCAACGCAATCCCACGATCTCTCCAATGATGTCTCGCCAGAACTGCACAATCAAAAACATTTTTTGCGTAATTACATTGTAATAAGCACGAGCAAATAAAACTTATTATGCATATAGCAAAAATAGAGGAACAAATCCAAATTTTTAAAAAACTAAAAAATCGAACAAACTAAAATTTTTTACCCAACATTACATGTTGAATACTTAAAAATCTCAAATTTTTAGAAACATGAATGTGGTCACTCATGAAATTGAAACCCGATTTTTCCCTCAACTCAACTCACAACCAAATAACTCAAACAAAATACAAATTATTCAAAATATTTAAATCTAAAGGAAAATGAAAAGGTTTGATTCGTCATCGTCAGCGCCCGTAAAAGTGCTGATCCTTCTTCTTCATTCAAACTGGCAACGACAGTGACAGTGTTGCATGGATTATCACAAGCAAAACACATTGTGATTTCAATTTGATACTATTGACTCCCCCATCTAGAATTTGTAGCTACCGGGAAATCATTTTTGAAACTAATTATACTTTTTAATTATTACTTCAAATAGTAATAATAATGAAGCAACTTTTAAGTAGAGCTAAACATTTAAATTAATTCTAAAATGATCACAAAACACGAGCACACAGTTGAAAATTTTTCGTCCAATAGAAGTTACAATCTTTTATTGGGTATTTATTCTTTTTGCTCATTAATTTGAAGAGCGAGAGAATTTCAGAACTATTAATTATATTGTGAAATTGTGATTGTGACTTTAAATTAAAGAAAGAAAAACAAAATGATTAACAAGTATACATTTTCAAGAAACTACGCTACATTTCAAAAGATGTGATTTTCAATTGTATAATAAAAATCATTAAAAATATATATGTACGTCTTCGTAAGTTTCTAATTAATGTAATAATTGCTTATAGTCAATGCATAGCGAAATAAATTACAAAGAATAATAAATAATTAATATAAGGTATATTGATCTTCTGTCTGCCATACAAAGCTATTGTTGAAACTTTATGAAACTCTAAACTTTATAAAATTAAAAAAGCTAATTGTTTAATTATCAAAATCATCAAGAAAATTTATAGTGCGGAATATGCCTTAATTCTTTGGAAATAATTTCTTATTATTGGATCTTGATTCCGGATCTTGAATCTTGATTATTAGCTATTTTGATTCTTAAGTTTTTTTATTTTGATTTTGTTCCATAATCTTGATTCATGTTCTTCAATTTAATTGCTCCAACATTTTTTTTTTTAAAATTCTTGATTGAGGGTTTCTTGATTATCTTCTTCGATATGTTTTCTCTATTAATTTTTGTGTTGATGAGATGACACAAAAAATGAGAAGTTGCATATGAATTGAGAGTCATTACCCCATATATAGTTTCCATATTTATTTGACATATCGTCAAATACAACCCTAATGGATCCAGTTTCTAAGCATATAATCCGGCCTATACTTTATTTAGATACCATAAACCCAACAGTTTAATTATTTATTAGATTATTTTAATTGTGCTCAACTTTAAGATAACCTTATACACAATTAGTTACATACTAGGTTTAAGCAACGTGCAATGCACGTTTGCTTAGTTTATATTAAATTTTTTGGTTCATTAAATAATTAATGATATAATGTTTATGTAATTGATAAATAATTACACATTGTGATATATTAATTTTAATTTGAATAGTGTTAAATTCTAAATTAAAATGTATAAGTTTGTGTTTCGTACTATTATATTATATTAAATTTTGCATTTAATCAAGAACCTTTTGTACATAATAAAATAATAGATAACATTATAATACAAAACTAAATAACTAAATATTTTTTCTTCATTGAGTTCAATGTACCTTACCAAATAAATTATTAGCATTTTTAAATTGATAATCTCCACATCCATTTTGTTTTTTTTAGTTTCATTTTTTCCTAGTGACTAAAATGTAGTGGTACAAAGCATTTTACATTTTTCATTCATTTATTAATAATATTCTAAAAAGGTGTAATGCGTTGCGAGACGTCGATGTTGAGAATCAAGAATCACAAATTTAGGCGTATCAATGCGAAGAATAAGCGTCGTAATATTTAATTATTTTTAAGACATTAAATATATTTTTATTTTAAAAAATAGTTTTTTTCTATATTATAAAAAAATAGATTTTTTACTATATCATAAAATCATTTAATATTTAAAAATAATACTTACTAAACATTTAATATAATACTATAATATTGCTAATTAGTGTTAGAAGAATTTTAATTTTTTTTATTAATTAAGGAACTAAACATGAGCATTAATCATAGGATTTATACGAAAAGTCTGCGAATTTGAAAGTAAATCTATCTTTACTAATTAGATTCATTATCCTACAATTAGTCCCAACACTAAAAATTAAAAATAAATATGTTAAAATAGTTTACTTTGTTAAATTAAAATATTTTAAACTTATAGAAAATAATATCTAACATTAATATATTAATAATTAAGTGCAATTTAAGTTAAATTTGAAAATTAAATAAATGAAAGAATGAAAGTGAATATTACAATTTAATTAGTTGTAATTCAAAATCAAATTAGTCAATTAGACATACATTTGAAAATGATTTTGATAAGCATTTTAACATTTTTTATTTTTTTTGTCACTATCCCACATTGGAAGTTTATAAAACTATTGGAGTTAAGAGCATATATAAAATGCACAATCCCACATTGGAAGTTTATGAAATCTTTGAAGAGAATTGTATCTATAAAATGAGCATAACATCCAATACTTCTCCATGGGCCTTAGAATTGTAAATTTTGAAGCCCAATACCCACGGCCCAAGACTTAGACCGCTACCCATCCCAATCCAAAAAATTAAATACAAACATCAGTTTCTCATGCATTAAAGTATATAAGTCATGTCAAGCATAGAAATATCATATTTCTTAGGTCCAGCATGGGCACAAGCCCACAATGAACTTCTGGGCTCAACCACATGACCCAGATTTTTTTATTTAATAATATGCTAACTTCCAGCCAATTGTGAAACTCAAAAACATTACCAATACCCACGGCCCAACACTTAGATAGCTACCCAGCCCAATCCAAAAAATTAAATACAAACATCAGCATCTCATGCATTAAAGCATATAAGTCATGCAAAACATAACAATATCATATTTTTCATGTGATATATTCTCATCTCATGCATCAATGTATATAAATCACGTAAATTCACATAAAACATGCAATTATAATTTAAACAAATTAATAGTGGGGAGTTTACCTCAATTTTCTCGAGTTCCGTGAAAAGTGAAACGGATTGAAAACCTCAATCTCCTATTCGTCCGTACGTTTTGGCTAGCTAAAATAAAAAAATAAGTTTGAATTAGTATTTCGAAATTTTAAAGTTTTAAAATGATAAAATAAAGTTTAGGGACTTAATTGAAAATTTAAATTGAAAAGTTTAAGGACTGAAATAGACTTTTTCAAAATTCGTGGACTAACTGTGGGAAATAAGAACTTCAGGAAATGTTTTGTCTATAAAAGAAACTTTGGGACTGAAATAAATAATAAAAATAATAAAAATAAAGTTCAGGGGCTTAATTGAAAATTTATGAAACTGAAATTAAAAATTCAAGGACTGAAAGTAAATTGTTCTAAATTAGGGAACTAACTTAAGTAAAACAAAAAATTTTGGGACTGAAATCAAACAAATTTTCAAAATTGGACTTCATAGGCAATTTTTCGGTCAAAATTGAAATATACTCCCCTCTCTCTCTAATAATCGATCCAGAGAGGAGAGGAGAGGCGGAAGGCGATCTCCGTGAGTTAATGGGTTCGGGTTGCGGATTTTCCGGTGGTATTACGGCTGAAAAACGGTCGGGAAAGGTGGGTAAGCTCATGGGTCCTCTTGTTTGTTGGTTATTGAAGCTGATTGGGGTGGATTTTGGGATGGGAAAGCCACCGTTTGTGAATCCACCACTGATTCCATTCTTCTTTTGAGCATGGTGTTGGAAGAGGGTTTGATGTTACTCGTTGTAGAGCCGATCTGTTAGAGTTTTGCTTTGTTTGGCGATTTGATTACAGAGTCGCCTCGATCGGATTTGGAGTTTAGTTTTGTATGGTGGTTTGAGCAACGCCTGGATCCGTTCTAATGGAGTGGGCGGTTTGCGATGTGAGGGGTATTGCATCATTACGAAATGGTGATATTTCCGTGTGATAGAAAAAATGATGAAATCTATGGTGATGTAATGGTGATTGGGCATACGGTGTTGTGCGATGGTGATCTGTAGCGGCGATATTGCTGCACATTGGTGTTGCGCAGAGAGATTGGCATGCAAATTGCACTTGTAGCGGTCTAGATGATGATTGCAGCAACGCTTGTAAATCTTTCTTCTTCTCCATATCCATATGGTCAGACAGATAATAAATTGTTCAGTTTCAGCCTTAATTGCTTATTTTCGGGTAGTGAATTTTCAGTTTCTGTATGATAATGGAATTCCAGCAGACTTCTACTTCATATTGGAATTCCAGCAGACAGAAATGGGTACAAAGGGTGGATTAATTGCTCAAATTCTTAATTTCACTTAAACTTAACAGAGAACATGAAATTCTGTTAAGGAATACAAGAAATTCTGTTAAACACAAGAAATTCTGTTAATCTCTGTTACATAGGCACTTTATAGTATAGAGAGATATAAGCCCACGTGACAAATTAATAAAGTGGAAATTTCAAAATAAAAGGTTTAGTTTCACATATTTCAAATTTAAGAGATAAAATTTCAAATTTCAAATATCAGATTTTTAAAATTTTATTTATTAATAAATTAGTTAAACATATATTTTATTAATTAAATATATTAAGGTCACAATTTCATATAATTTGATCACAAATTTTATATAATTGATTACAAATCACAAATTTTACGCGTCACAAATTATTTTACGGTTACAATTTGTTCATCAGTCACAAATCATTAATTTTATATGTCACAAATTAATTTACGATCACAAATCAAGAATTTTATAGGTCATATTATTTTACGGTCATAATTCAGAAATTTTATAGGTCACAATTTGTTCATCGGCCACAATAAAAAAAATCAAAACGTCACAACTTATTAATCGGTCACAAATCACAAGCATTAAAAGTTACAACTGAGTAGACAGATACAAATTATCAAATTATCGGTCACAAATTAACAATTTTTTAGATCATACATTATTTTCTGGTCACGATTTATCTTTTTCATTGATCAAATATTGTCTATCTATCACATATTAATCAATTTAAGGGTCTCAAACGACCAAATAATCTGTGACCACCACGACACTTGTGACTACAACCTCACCACTGCCACCAACAGCATGGAATGAAATTGATTAGGATTTGGGATGAAAATTGTACAATCAATATTTAAAATAAAATATCTGATTTTCGAAAAGTGAGACCTTTAATCTGGTTTTTGAAATTGAATATTTAAACTTCTGATTTTGTGTAACTTTCACATTAAAAAACCAAATAATCTCACACTTTGACCACATATGTTACCTTATAAATATGTATAAGATGTCAAAACTTTTGTAATCTTAACCAAAAGTATCTCCGAACAATCTCATCAATTGATTATATCAATATAGCATTAAAGCGGTTTTCGTTACAAATATCATAACTAAACTCTCAATAGTCATGTATATCAACACAATCAAATGACATAGATCAAGTGTGTATGTGTAGCATGAAAATTACATGTAATGTGACCCAAACATATATATTTCCAACTTGTCTCACCTTATTCTTTAATGATATCAATCATAAGCTTTAATCAGAGTCAAATTGAAATGAATAGTTTACTTCTGAAATAAACTGAATATATATGGACAAAAATATGTGTCTAAAATAAACAACATCCGAATACAAACTCCCACTAAACTGGCATATCATCAAAAGATGCAACACTCATGTGTGTATTATGCTCATGAAAGATATTGGGTGGTAATCATTTAGTAAATGAATCTATGATTATGTAACTTATCCTAATATGCTTTATAAAAACCTAATCACTCTGAATTCTTTCATTGACAACCAGAACTTAATGTCTATAAACTTTAACATTATCAGACTTCCGTTGGAAAACAAGACCGCTATCGTCATAAAATAACTAAAGTGGTATTTCAAATCCATCCAAAATATAATGCCTAGTAACAATATTTCGCAGTCATATTCTATGATTAGAATCTCCAATTAGTCTGATTTTCCTGAATGTGATTTTGTAGTCTTAGTTTTCTATAGATATCGAATAACCAAATGATCACTTTCCAAATTTTCATCCCAAAGTTAATTAAAAATCCATCTAGCATTCTAACAATGAATTCTATATCCGAATGTGTACAAACACATGTATAGATTAAATTCCCAGCTGTTGAAGCATGGGGAATTTTCAGTATTTTTCTTTTATTTAAGTTTATCCTTAGGGTATTAATTTAGACTAAATTTGTCTCCCTTAACAATAAAGGTATCACATGGTTTAAATACCTGCATCCTAACTCTCCTAAGAACTTTAATGATACAATTATTTTGTGGTAATCCAAAACTACATCGGGAACGATATTTGTGTATCTATATCCTTAATACAATGATTTGACATATCTTAAGATCAAAATGCGTCACAAATGCAATAATTGTCCTAAAAGAGTCTTTCATAGAAACCAGGGAACAAGTCTTTTTAATGTCAATGTATTCCTTTGGAGTAAATCCATTTGCAACAAGACGAGCCTCATCTCTCTCCACATCACCCTTCAAATCCCTTATCGTTTTAAATATTCAATTACAACCAATGATTTTCGCACGTTCAGGCAATATGATAAGTTTTCAAATGTCATTATTACTTATGAACTTTATCTCTTTTTGCATGACATAAATCTACTTTTAGAATTATTCATTTGCATGATTTGATAAAAGTTGATTGACCAGTTCTTCTTCCATCAATCAATGTCATCCTTATTTTCTTGGAGAAAGGCAATAAAGTCATCCGAAATCGTCTTTCTCATTTTTATAGTGGATTACCTTAATCTCATATATCCGACCATTATTCACTAGAATTTTGATTTATTATCAATGAGACGAAGAAATAGATTCATTGTTCCTTAAAATAATTTTCCTTGAACTTATTGAAACGCTAGCAAATGGCCTCCTAAACGTCAATACTTAGTAACTAAACTCTATCAACCCATTAATCATCCAAGTTTTTTTTTTTTTTTTTTTTTCCCCCGCTTTGTCACGGTTTGCATGTGATGAATTTGAACATTTTGCTTTTGTAAGATATCCAAATTTTTTCTATTCAAGAAACAGAAATGCAATTCTAATTACACCAAAAAACCAAATGGCCCCTAATTATGTTGCTACCGAATTATTTCGGCAACCTGGGACTGGAAATTTCCCAATTGATATTATTTGTTAAAATATTATATAATAGGCGACTATATTGAAATCACAGTTTTTATTTACACTACTTATCAATTAATCTATAATAATATATTAAGTATCACATCGAGAATCATTTTTTGAACAATTTTATCCTTAATATAATTCAATTATTTTAATAATATCTTACTTTTCATTTTTCAATATTATTTAATTTATTTATTCATTTAAATAATATTATTTAACACCAGTGGTGCTAAAACACCAGTTTAGGTGGCCACCCATGATAGATGCTATTTAGACTGTTATTAATTCTCAATTAATTAATATTCATCTTCATTTATATATTTCAGTGTTATTAATTTTAATTATAAGTTAATTAAAATGTCACATTCAAAAATGTATTTCATTATTCATGTATATGTATTCTAACTAAGATCCAATTTTACTTAATTGAAAATTAAATGAATGATTTAATATTTATTTTCATGTATATATAGCATTTCATAATAACGTGTAACGCATGTTCAACGTTGACTAGTGCATTTAAGCTCTTCAATCTTTATTCATTGTACCATTTATTTTCTTAACTTTTTTCGACGAGATCTTATTTTTAACATTTCATGAATTAGCACATCTCGTCGTTGTTGTCAAGATATTCTATTTATGTGCTTTAAATTAGCTATATATTTTGTCGCGCTTTAATGTTCATTGATTTTTAAAAGGACCAAGCTACACATACCTAATTTTCTACATAATGGATTATCGAATCGACAACATTATGTAGAAAATTAGGTACAAATAGAATAATTCTTTTGTTTTTAGGTTGTTTTTTATGGAAATCATTAAGAGATACACGGTGTCATAATCAAGGGAAGGTTGGTGATAAGAATGTAACAAAGAAAAAGTTGAAAACATAAGTGTTACGATTAAAAATAAGGGTTATTAGCACAAAAAGTCCCTACGTTTAGAGTTCATTGCGCAAAATGTCCCTATATTTCATTTCATTTTTTTTTTCATTTTCACCCTTATTTCCACCATTCATTGTGGAAATCATCATTTTCATCTAATTTCTCAATAAAAAGTTGTGAAATGACAAATATACTCTCCTATTTAAATTTTTTTTTTAAAAAAAGAAAAAAAACTAATTGCAACCATACTCCCAAAATTTTTAAAATGGTGCAAACGAATCCCAAATCAATTATTAAGAAATTAGTAATAAAAAAATTCTCCTTTTTCCCCGTCCACCACCACCACCACATGATGATGGTCTGTTTCAAGAAGTTCTTCCATCAACAAAACTAGAATCACTCAGTTCTCTTTGATTGGAGAATTGAGCTCCACTATGGTTCTGAACATCCAATTTATTGCCACAACAACCTTGAGCCGTGCCTTGTCCAGGCTCTGGAATACTGCCTCAACTGGGAGTTTCAATTTGAGGGTTCAAACTAATACCCTATTGATTTGAGAACTAATTAAAAGAAATGGGCAATTTTATTAATAATGACAAATAAAAAACAAAAAAACAAAATCTGATAAAGAGATTTGAAAATGAACAAAAATGAATCGAGATTAGAAAAGAGACTTACAGGCGCCCACGTAAATCTTAAGAGGAGTCGTGGTTTGAGAAATGAGGAAATTTTGGAGGGAAAATTGATGTAGATTCTTGAGAATCGTCGCCTTTTAAGTGATATTGTTTACCCTCTAATTTTAAAACTACTTTTTATGCTAAAACTTACCGGCACAGGTTAGAAACAAAAGCTTGTGGGTGGATCGGATTTGGACCAGAACCCGCCTTGACGACCCAGTTGTTTACCCTGTGAATTGGTTCGACGATAGTCGACAGATGGCCATCCATTTGTAAGTTGTGTGGTCCACTACTCACTTTTAACTAAATTTGTAGAGAATCCACGGAGCCTAAAAGAACACCTTTTTCAGAGTTTGATGTTAGAGAAAAAGCAGCGCTAGATTGGAAAGCAGAATTCAGAGCTGAGGTAGGAAGAGAAGAATATGTTGCATTGTTTGGTAAGGAAGGAGAAGGTGAACGAAGCAATCCAGTAGTGCCCCTGGGTTATTGAGCTGCACCATCGAAAAGAACCCATTCTTCTCTAGTCCTTCTTCCATTTTCTTGGAGCAGGAGATGGTAGGTTTGTCGAATCATTCTCAATCCAATTTTTCAGTAGAATGTTTTCGGTGAGCTCTAAGATCTTGATTAGTATTTGATCTCTGTATATCTTGGTGTAAGGATGTTCCAGACATCTTACCAAAATGGTGGTGGTGCGGTGATGGAGGAGGGAGAAAGAGAATTTTTTTTTTTTTTTTTCATTTATAATTTTTAATAATTTATTTGATTTTAAAAATTTTGGGAGTATGGTTGTAGTTAGTTATTTGTTTTCTTTTTTTTTTTTTATTTAAATAAGAGGGTATATTTGTCATTTTACAACTTTTTATTGAGAAATTAGATGAAAATGAAGATTTCCACCATAAAAGGTGAAAATATGGCTAAAATGCAAAAAAATGAAACGTAAGGACAAGATGTTATTTGTCGAAACCTTAAGTACAAAAATAAAATGCGATAATAATTTTTTTTTTTTTTTTTTGTATGAATATGGTATAATTTCCCTATTGTAATATCTAATTTTTGACATGTAATGCTTTAAAAATGTTCCATTATTTAATGTAGAAGTGTGGAACAAAAAAGGTGTTGGACAGATCAATCTTGAAATTAATTTTAAAAAATAGATTATTTGACAAGTTTAGAAGAAAAGAATAGATTAAAAAAAAGGCTAATTGTAGCAGCGATACCTTTCATTTAGTAGCAGAATTTGTCTAAACTTTTCATTTGTGCCATCACGGTATCAAACCTTTCAAAATGTAGCAGTTGAAGTCCAAATGGATGGTTTGTGTTAGTTTGACCGCTAATTGATCAAATAATTGACTTTGACAATAATTTTAACTAATTTTAAAATGTTGAAATAGCAACTTTACATTTTTTATAATAAAACTAGTCAGACGCATGTGCAATACACATGCCATAGTATGTTGGCTATATGATAGTGTAAATAAAAAAATTATTTGTTATAAGCATTAGTTACATTAAATTTAAAACACTTGAAATGATGATAGATGACAAAAAATAATATTAAGAGATTTAATTCAAAATTTATTTTCTAGATTTTGCGTTTAAAGGTCTCTCTGTTCTTTTAAAAAAAGACAAGACATAGATGATTAGGTGTTGATGCCCTGCTAAAGAGATGATGAAGTTCAACATAACCCTCCTTTTTCTACCTATTGAGGTAAGACATCATGTCTCATTCACCTCGTGCTCATAGAATATCCAATTACATGTATCAGTTGCACCGGTATTGAATTTCTTTACCAAGACCCTATGCAAGACGTATGTAGTCAAGATTAATTAATTGATGATAATTCAGTATTAAAACCACAACCCAACGAAAACTTCCATCATAGAGGTAAAAAGAATGACAAACGATCACCTAACTTCATAAATTCCGTCGAATATCTTTTCAACATATTCTAATGATAATGTACATTAAATCCATTTAAAAAAACTAAAATAATCTATTTCATACAAGATGTTTGTCTATCAGCACTGCATGATGTAGGAGAATTCTTTTGAAAATCATTGAATTCCTTCAATATCAATTTTGATGCAATAAATTTACCATTTTTAATCGTGCTCATAGAATATCCAATTATATGTATCAGTTGTACCGATATTTAATTTCTTTACCAAGACCTTATGCAAGACGTATGTAGTCAAGATTAATTAATTAATGATAATACAGTGCAACATTTATGACAAATCAAGGGTCTTTATTAGTATTAAAATCACAACACAACGAAAACTTTCATCATATAAGCAAAAAGAATGACAAACAATCACCTAACTTCATAAATTCCGTCGAATATATTTTCAGTATGTTCTAATGATACCGTATATTAAATCCATTTAAAATAATTAAAATAATCTACTTCATAGGAGGATTCTTCTGAAAATCATTGAGTTCTTTTAGTATTCATTTTGACGCCATACATTTACCCTTTTTAACCGTAAAATTGAAGAAAAAATGAAATTGAGAGAAATTGGTGTGAGTATGGGGGTTGAGGGTGGGGTAGAAAATAAAAATTAATGTTTATTATTTTACGTTTAATAATTTAAGATAATTTTTATATTTAAACTTAATCGACAATATATTTATTATTATTACATTTTAAGTTTTAAAAAAAAATTGATCATAATGGATATTTATATCGTAAAATATCGAATTAAATGAAAAATTGTAGGAGAATAAAGTTCGACAAAAGACATTGGAATAGGGTTGAGATTGAAAAAAAAAACATAAACAATCACGACTTTACGTTTTATAATTAAGGTAAAATTATTTTTGATGTTTAGAATTTATTGATCATGTATTTATCATGGTCGCACTTCAATATATTTACAACAAATTTTAAACCGCTTAAAACGAATATTTGTAATTTAAAGTAAAAATTGAAAAAGAAATGAAATTGAGAGAAATTAGTGTGAGTATGAGGGTTAATGGTGGGGTAGAAAAGAAAAATTAACGATTATGATTTTACGTTTAATAATTTAAGATAATTTTTATATTTAAACTTAATTGACAATATATTTATTATTATCACATTTTAAGTTTTAAAAAAAAATTGATCATAATGGATATTTATATCGTAAAATATCGAATTAAATGAAAAATTGTAGGAGAATAAAGTTCGACAAAAGACATTGGAATAGGGTTGAGATTGAAAAAAAAAACATAAACAATCACGACTTTACGTTTTATAATTAAGGTAAAATTATTTTTGATGTTTAGAATTTATTGATCATGTATTTATCATGGTCGCACTTCAATATATTTACAACAAATTTTAAACCGCTTAAAACGAATATTTGTAATTTAAAGTAAAAATTGAAAAAGAAATGAAATTGAGAGAAATTAGTGTGAGTATGAGGGTTAATGGTGGGGTAGAAAAGAAAAATTAACGATTATGATTTTACGTTTAATAATTTAAGATAATTTTTATATTTAAACTTAATTGACAATATATTTATTATTATCACATTTTAAGTTTTAAAAAAAAATTGATCATAATGGATATTTATATCGTAAAATATCGAATTAAATGAAAAATTGTAGGAGAATAAAGTTCGACAAAAGACATTGGAATAGGGTTGAGATTGAAAAAAAAAACATAAACAATCACGACTTTACGTTTTATAATTAAGGTAAAATTATTTTTGATGTTTAGAATTTATTGATCATGTATTTATCATGGTCGCACTTCAATATATTTACAACAAATTTTAAACCGCTTAAAACGAATATTTGTAATTTAAAGTAAAAATTGAAAAAGAAATGAAATTGAGAGAAATTAGTGTGAGTATGAGGGTTAATGGTGGGGTAGAAAAGAAAAATTAACGATTATGATTTTACGTTTAATAATTTAAGATAATTTTTATATTTAAACTTAATTGACAATATATTTATTATTATCACATTTTAAGTTTTAAAAAAAAATTGATCATAATGGATATTTATATCGTAAAATATCGAATTAAATGAAAAATTGTAGGAGAATAAAGTTCGACAAAAGACATTGGAATAGGGTTGAGATTGAAAAAAAAAACATAAACAATCACGACTTTACGTTTTATAATTAAGGTAAAATTATTTTTGATGTTTAGAATTTATTGATCATGTATTTATCATGGTCGCACTTCAATATATTTACAACAAATTTTAAACCGCTTAAAACGAATATTTGTAATTTAAAGTAAAAATTGAAAAAGAAATGAAATTGAGAGAAATTAGTGTGAGTATGAGGGTTAATGGTGGGGTAGAAAAGAAAAATTAACGATTATGATTTTACGTTTAATAATTTAAGATAATTTTTATATTTAAACTTAATTGACAATATATTTATTATTATCACATTTTAAGTTTTAAAAAAAAATTGATCATAATGGATATTTATATCGTAAAATATCGAATTAAATGAAAAATTGTAGGAGAATAAAGTTCGACAAAAGACATTGGAATAGGGTTGAGATTGAAAAAAAAAACATAAACAATCACGACTTTACGTTTTATAATTAAGGTAAAATTATTTTTGATGTTTAGAATTTATTGATCATGTATTTATCATGGTCGCACTTCAATATATTTACAACAAATTTTAAACCGCTTAAAACGAATATTTGTAATTTAAAGTAAAAATTGAAAAAGAAATGAAATTGAGAGAAATTAGTGTGNATCCAAATAAATTATTAAAATATTAACTTTACACATTTAACTTAAAATAATTAAAAAGAAAGAGAAAAAAAAATAAGAAATGCAACTATTCATCTCCATCTTCACTCACGCCACGCCACCCCAACCCACCCCAACCCAACCCAACCCAAAACCATCACTTTTTGGGCCCAAAAACCAGCGCAACCAAGCCGATAATTTGTTTACAATATTTACAATTCTTCACAAATAAATAAATAAATAAAATCTCGATATGTACAATTTATTTACAGTATTTACATAACAAATAAATAAACAATTAAATTTCGATATTTACAATTTGTTTACAATATTTACAATTATTTGACAAAAAAATAAACAATTAAATTTTAATATTTATATTTTGATTACAATATTTACAATTATTTGACAAATAAATAAATAATATTCACGGATCACAATTGAATTCATACAAATCGCACGCTAATTTATTCCTCCAATTTTGTATACAGGATTGGTTAATTCCATCAACCTTATGCGTGTTATCTCAGAAACTCGATATACTTTATTGCAAATAGGTCACATCGCCCCTGCAAATAAATAATAATGTGTTAGTTTGGTCAGTACTTTGTAATGAAAAACTAAAGTTCAAATTAAAAAAAAAATTATAAGTACTTACGATTTCGATTGTCTCGCCGTTGTCGTGACTTACACGATAACTAGTCTGTCCTGCCAATCACCCCACTCATCTAGCCATCAAAGGAACGATCACAACCACCGGCTTTAATGAAGCTCAGACTGACCTTGTGTCAAACAGGAATGATCGGAGTCGTACACATATATAGTGGAATCAGCAAAGACGATCTCCACGCCAAAACAGTGATGATTTGCGATCACTATAATATATATATATATATCTGTGTGTGTGTGTGTGTGTACAACCCTCCCATGATTTTCACCCGACACTCGGCCACATCCTTATGACCCATTCGAGCATATATTTGGGCACCGTGTACTCGTTACCTATAAGTTGGAGTGGCTGGTACTCAATGGTAACAACATGTAGGAACTCTGTGCTCAATATGATTCGGTTAGGAATGTCGAATGATCTCGAATATTGTTGATCTCAATCGTACAATAAGTCTATAGCCATGTCGATGTACTACATAAGGAAATGTCAATAAAAAGATAAGGGAAGTTATTTCATTTAATAAACAAAAAATGATGTATACATAATCAATAACAATTGCGATATTACATTTAAATCGTCGGTGAGCCAGATACCCGAAGTCGTGACGTCGTGAAACCACTTATAGGCGTCGGTAATCGTTCTTTCGCCTATCAAGTGGCTAGCTCTGAAAAAAGAGACAGAAAAACTGTGAAAAGAAGCATAGATGAGTTATCGTAGCGTATTTGATTAAAACCATAAAATGCTTACCTAGACATTATTCTTCGCTACTCTGTCTCGAATACCTTCCATTTCGCATGGTCCACCCCCGAAAGAGATTGGGGTACGTCCCATCGATGAACGTCTTCCTCTTCGACTCAGTCGTGACGAGAGAAACGACGTACTGTGACAGCGATCTCAACCTCTTGTCGACAACCTCCTCCAGCACATCAACAACATGATTCTTACCCTTCGTCACGACTGGCGTCCTCTCCTCATCCGCCCTAGGGCTCGCCATCTCCTCTATCATCAAGGCCACCCCTCCGTCCCGGGCTAACCACCCCATCCTTGATCGGGGTCATCCCCTCTGCCTCGAGCACCGCCACCTCCTCAAACATTGGGTCCGCCCCGGACACCACCACACTCCCATCCTCTTCTACTATGCCACCTCTCCTGTCCCTATCGAGGCAATCCCCTCCCGCTCCACAGATAAGAAAATGATTCAAATGCGTCATCATTTGTCCACAATGGTGCGTGACCCCGATCTCCATCACCTTCTATGTAATCCCGTCTATCACCCCAGTATATGCCTCCTATATCACCTCGGAGCTCCGCCACCTCATCCTGAAGTTATGCACATGGCCTCGTAGCACTACAATATCATGGCATAAACCCTTCCTCGTTGCAGTGCCCCTATCTCCTCTCGTAGCAGACACACATCCTCCCTCATCTCTCGTTGTAAAGCCCCTACCTCCCCATTCTCTCGTCGTAATGCCCCTACTACCTTCTCTACCATAAATTTGGTCATGCGGACACACAAGTCATGAAAATACTGACTCGGACCGTATGGAGGAGATTCACTAGGGAGGTGTCTGGATGGAGGAGAATGAGATCTCATCAGCAGAGGCGATCGTCGATCAACTGGACCACGCTCCTACACAAATAACAATATTAAAAATTATTAACTTAGTTTAGGCTAATTTATGCAAAATGGTAATCAATAAATTATATTCATTCACATACCTAATCTCGGTCCAGGATAGAATCGAACATCTGGTCTTGTTGAGTATGCGGAATGACTAATTTCCACACAAAACCTCGACCCTCCTCCTCCGTCGATAGCGTCAACTCAGTCAGGAGTTCAAGTTGACGTATTGGCAATTCAACTAGTTAATTATCATGTGATGAAATTTCGAAACGACTTTCAATATGAATCGCAAATGTGTAACACTCACCTGAGGGTCGTCGAAGAGGGCAGCTAAATGTTTGCCAGATTGACATCCGTTTGCTTAGAATGCTCGTCAATGATGCATCTGAGGGCATCGTATCTCTCTTCGCCTAGCAAATCGGGTACCCAATAGGGGGAAAGTCTCATATTCCCAGATCTGTAACACGTACAATTATTATACAGAAATTTAGAATAAAACTTTTTTCACGTTGATTATGTTAAACATTTACCTGTAAAGTCAATGGAAACCCATAAGTATTGCACTTACACGTGGACCTATTGGCTTCAAGTGTGATCTGGTGAAGACATGAACGGTGTCCTCAAAATATCTCCGACCGTTGGATAGTTGTTGAAGGCATCGATGTTGTCAACAACTTCTAAATGGAAAATATCGACCGCAGTCTTTTTGTGATGACATCTCAACACGCTCTCAAAGATGTAGATTAGCATAGTTTCAATATGTCCAACATCTAGTCGCACTCCCTGATTGCGCCAATCAATTGGGTTAGAAGTACCGTCCCCATGTCCCTGAAAATACGTCCTGTGTAGCCTATTGCTTCTTTGGGTACTGTTTGCAGTTGCCTCGTCGCCCCGCTATCCTCATCCCAGTCACGAGGGGTAAACTCAAACAGGGAGCAAATAACGACCTTGCCCCCGAGGTCGAAGTGAAGGGCATCGCCGTCGACTGGCCTAACCAGGCGATATACTAACGCATCAATAATCTGTACGAAATATTGTACCTCCCTCAACTAATACAGAGACCACAAGAAGGACTAATGTAGAATACCTGTGTGTTCATCATACACAACTCCAACTCAGTAGTAAAACTGTCAAAGCTATTGCTCCACGGTTAGATAATACTCCATCCTTCAAAAATTCAAATATAAGAACTTTCAACAATAGCTAATGGAATAAGCAATCGAATTACAAACAGAAAAAATATAGAAAATTAAGAATTAAAAAGAAAATTAAATGGAAAAAAAATAACAAAGAGTATAAATATTATATAATTAAAATTAGAAAATTAAATTTTATCGTAAGAAAAGAAATAAAAATAATTTTAAATTGAAGAGAAAACGAAAAATGGCCTTTGGGCCGACTGATTAAAACCGTCGGAAAAAATAATTTTCAATAAAAAAAAATAAACAATTAAGAAATTTTAAA